>JABFPB010004303.1:0-15153 GCA_022817645.1 Ceratoteleas bidentatus | reverse complement strand
CTCCATAGTTCTACATTATCCCCGATTTACGTATTTCAATAATAATTCTTACATTTCTTAAAATATTTCAACAGCGGAAAAATGCTGGTGACAGATGCCGACTTGTCCGTGAGCCTGCCGGAAAGCGAAAACGAAAAAGAGGAGACCGTCAAACTCGACAGCGGTGACCAGGACAGCCGCTCGACTTCGCTCCTCGTCAGGGCAACGACGGCCTTCTCAGTCGCCCAGGTGGACCCGCCGCCGACAAAGTAAGTGAATAAATTCTTTGCAACTTGCCATTAACTCGTTTTTTGCCAAGTACTAACCCACAGTTCCTAATAATTTACGTATTTCAATAATAATTCTTACATTTCTTAACATATTTCAACAGCGGAAAAATGGCGGTGACAGCTGCCCGTGACTTGTCCGTGAGCCTGCCGGAAAACGAAAACGAAAAAAAGGAGACCGGCAAACTCGACAGCGGCGACCAGGACAGCCGCTCGACTTCGCTCCCCGTCAGGGCAACGACGGCCTCCTCAGTCGCCCAGGTGGACCCGCCGCCGACAAAGTAAGTGAACAAATTCTTTGCAACTTGCCATTAACTCGTTTTTTGCCATGTACTAACCCATAGTTCCTAAAGTTCCCAAAGTTTTGCGAAGTTTGTAAAGTTCCCTATAGTTGCACAAGTTCCTTTACAGTTACCAATTCTTTTCTATCAATTTTTAACCATTCCTTCCACTTCTTTTAAGTTAAAAAAAAATTATATACAAAAATTATATACAAAATTATATACAATTATAAAAATTATATACGGGCTATTGCCCGCAATTAAATTTGGCGCACTAATGATTTGTACACGTCTTTTTCCGCAATGTGCGATTCAGTAGTTGTGTTGCTACGTACAAGCTCATAGTTTCTAAAGTTCCCAAAGTTTTGCAAAGTTTGTAACATTGTCAATAGTTTTAAAAGTTCCTCCACAGTCACCAATTTTTTTGTTGCAAATTTTAAAAATTCCTTCCAATTCGTTTAAGTTACAAAACTTACTAAGCCTTGGAAAACTTACGACGGGTAGACGTCGTTGCCCTGACGATTAACGAAATTACACTAATAATTGCTGAAATTGCACAAATGATTTAGTGGATGGATAAAAAATTTTCACAAATAAGAATCGAACTCGTTATCTTACGGTTCGGAAAACTTGTCCTGTAACCACGCGGCAAACAATGTTTCTTATATGTTCCCAGTAAAAAATTTTGAACACTTAGCAATAATTACCCATTTATGTCGGTGACCGAGTGTAAAAATATATTTTGTGACACCATATAAGAAAGCTTGATGGCGGAATGGTTACAGCATCATTTTTCGGGATCGTAAGATAGCGAATTCCATTGTTATTTTGGTACAATTGTTCGCGAAAGCAAACGGGTGACTCCAAGGCTGCTTTGCATGGACCTATGTCTTTTTTTCAATCGTTAACCTCTGTACGTTGAAATTGGAGAACGAAAATTTCGTTCCTGCTTTTGCCTTTTTCGCGAACATGCGAAGAAGGACTGAGCAGAAGCAAGAAAAAAAAATTTACGAAAAATAAATGTGTCCTCATTTTCCCGATCATCCACCTTCCAAGGCTTAGTAATGTTTCCCAACGGAGACACAGTTATTGCGTCAAAAATTTTAAAAATAATTTACCGACACGTGAGTTATGCCAAGAGAAACGTTCCGTGATGAGCAGGAACCGGTTTTTCACGAAATTGTTTCGTGTGCGCGAAAGCAATACGATTTAATGTGAAGAAAACGCGTATTTGCCACAAAGGTTACTCTAAGGCTGCCTGGGATGGACCTGTGTCTATATTTCACACGTAGCCCCCTTTTACGGGTAAATTCGGGAACGAGAATTTTCTTTATGGTTTTGCCTTCTTCGCGAACATGCCAAGAAGAAATGAACAGAAAGAAGGAAAAAAATTGTCTGCAAAAAAATTTTTTTGTCATGTTTCCCATTATCCATGTTGCAAGGCTTAGTACGTTTTCCGAACGAAGAAACAGTTTTTTGTAACAATTGAAAAACAATCTTTAAACGAATCGTGAGGAGAGCAGGAGTAGAATACAAAATAGTACATATTTTATTCCCATAAACCAATTGGGACTAGCAGAATAGCGTGCGAACCTAGCGGAATTTTTTGAAACTACGAAAAATGGCGGAGATAAAGCACATCGGCAGTAGGGTGAGTGTACCAGTGAATGACCGGGTACCAGTGAATGACCGGTTAGCTAATATAATTGAAATAATGCATTTTTATCGAGTTACACAAATGTAAAAACGGGCATTTATTTTGGCGGCCTTTATACCGAACACGCAAAAAAAAGTTTTATCAAAATCGGTCTAGGCGTTAACGTTAAAATCACATAAAAGCGATCGACTGCCAACGACAGGTGTGTTTTGGGACGTTGCTTATTGGAGGTTACCGAAGGTAGATTATTTTGAAAATTGAATATCTTGGTAGTTTTTGAATGTTTCATCGTGAATCTTTCGAGTTTTGACTCCGTAATGTTCAAATATGCTTTGAGGATCAAAATATACGTCAATTCATCAACAATTAGGTAATTATTAAGGTGGTCAATTACTGGTACATCAAAGTCGCAGATGCACCAGTGAATGACCGCCTCTATATCAGTGCGAATAATCTTGTGATACTTGTTTTTCTTGTCTGTTTGTTTGTTTTTTAATATAAAATAAGTAATATGATAGAGATTGTTGACTTTTTAAAAGTAAACAAACTTAATCACGATACACCAAACCTGTAAAATTTTGAAACAGCGAAATTTAAAATGCCATTCATTGAAAATGTGTAATGTAACGTATTAAATTTGATTTTATGTTAGATTTGTGTAATTTATAATTCTAATATTTTTTATACTTCATTTTTTACCACAATCATGTCCCAGAAAAAAGATCAACCACCAAAAATAAATACACATTTAATTGAAATGCTAGTCAAACTATATTTTTACTAATGTATATTTGTTTATTTTATCGTTGAAAAATGTTATATACGATAGAATTTACTAATAATTAGTTATTTAATCGAAACTATTAATTTTAGACTTGAAATATGCCAAGTAAAACACTGAAAATTTAACCGGTCATTCACTGGTACAGGCTGGTCATTCACTGGATCAATCGGTCATTCACTGGTGTTTTGGTCTTTTTGTACAACAAAGTCGTTTTTAATCCAAAGTAATTAATGAATGACCTTCAAATTGGCGAATATCTAAAGAAAAATGTTTATTTAAGAGAGGACACCAGGTCAATAGCATTTATAGTACCTAATTGCTTAAATATTATATCGCTAACCACGAATATTCCTTAACCGGTCATTCACTGGTACATCTACCCTAATTATTGTAACAAAAAGCACTTTGTTCACCTTTATCAATTAAAATGGGTTATTTTATGTCGGCGAAACGTGTTTTAGTTATGAAATGTATTGTAATTTTCAATAATTAATTATTTCAAAACCAGCATTGTGCTTTAAGTCGGCCATTTTTCGTATGCTTACAGCGCCACCAACGGAACCTGCTAGTCCCAATAATGTTGTTATTGAAACAGGTAAGCTCGGATCTCCAGCTGCACGTAGCCTTTTGAAGGAACTGCGTGTGTCTCGTCCATCGCACGTAACACTGAATGCTGCTAAGGAGCTACACGTCGTCGTGAAACAGTGCACCTTAGTAGAATCGCTCACCGCCTTGCGAAGATTACCTGCGTGGTCATTAACACCACATGGATTACTTAGCAGATACTTGCAACAGTATGTGTAAAACGTTTTATCGTATAATGCAATATTGCAACATAGCAACAATTGAAAAATATTTTTAATTTTCGACAATCTTTTTTTAATAATATGTACATTCCTTGCAATGTTAGCAAGTGCTGTTATCACACTTTCGGTAAGACGTGTGTTCTACACATAGTGTACAAGAAAAAATAAATAAATTTAACGTTGATTGAACGGCAATCCTTGAATCAACGTTGAAATATTGTTGTTGGAGTAGTTATTGAACGTACATTAAAAACGCTTAATTGTTTGTTGCAAATGCTTTTATAAAAATATTATTTAACATGTCACTGTTAACCGTTGCTGTGAATGTAGTTTGACATATGTAATAATGAGACTTATTTTGTGCACTATTTATATCCTTGTGGAAAAAATATTAATTTATATTAGAAAAAAAATGTGCCATAAAAAAGTACTCATAAATGTATAAAGTAAACTCACGTATAATTGCATGTTTTTGCAGTCACGATCACGGTATAATAGGGGACATTCCCATCGGTCGGACATCGGGACATTACGCGTATCACGTTGTGCATACCATAACAGGTCGTCAGCCACGAAAACATCAAGTTACTGCCGTGCGCCGATGCATGAATTCCGTGCATATGGCAGATTTCGTTAAAGCGGAAGAGGAATATCCACGAAGGAACAAGATTATTGCGCAACAATTTACCGAATCGTCATTGCGTTATTTGTTGTATGTTATACACAGTTATATTGAGATTGATGATTAATAATTTCATTCATTACACATGATTAACACTTTGCAATACTATCTACAGACTGTTCGCCATTTACGACGCTTTGCCACGAAAAACGGGGGAAGTCGCTTTAACAAGTGATACAGATAAATTTCACGAATATCAGCACTCTTCATTGACGGCGCGATTTCAGAAGATTTTGCATCCTCCAATTGTTCCCCCTTCTGAATTGACGCGGGAATATCTGTTGCAACAGATTTCTGTTGGACGCGCACGTCTGGCAAACCGTGTCGTTAGGTAAGTCCGTTAGGCGACATCGCCTTGTTTCATTTCATTCCGTTCCGTTTCCTTCTTCCACATTACTGCAAACTGCAATCCGGTATTCCTGGCGAAAATGAAATTAACGTGTCCATTCCGTGTTCTTGCATGTTATATGCACTGCAGCAATAAGTAACACGTCTATCGCCCCGGAACATCTGCAATCGAAACACGAGGTGTGTTAAATTTAATGCATGGAACATTATAAATATACGAAGAAGCAACGCTGCTCGGTTTCACCGGCGCATAGTTTGCCCAATCGGAATGATAGCTCAACAAAAAAATTTTCAATAAAGCAGTTGTACATTCTTCCAAGGTTCCATGTGTTGATGTAGTCATGAGCATGTCCATAATTACCTTTCAGACATCATGTGTCGACAAAACCATTATTTATTTCTAAATCGGGCACCATCCTTCCGCGCCTGCCTAATTGCAGTCTGTAGTAGGATATTCCTTGGCCCGATTGAAACAAATGCCTGGGAAATGGTGATATACGATAACGGTCGAAGTAAATATTTGGCGCTACTTAATATATATGGGGTATCAATGTCGGCGTTGGGATAAAAGAACACGGAACATTCTCCAGAAATATCTTCGTTATCGACATATCCATGAAATTTGGCAGGAGTCCAACTTTGATCGTGCCGATAACCCCATACAAAATCTCCCGGCATATGTTTCACTGGGACATGGTATGATGCGCGTACACGTTGGGCCACATAGTCGTCTCCTGGCCGATCTTCGACAGTACGCTCGCGCGGAGCAACTATGGGCCAACCGCGTTTATGAATGTAAGATACACTGAAATAAAAACAATTTTTCGTTCATACATATACAGAGTAGCACATTTATTTAAATGTGCAATCCATTGAAGTAGGTGTTGGGCTTTTATAAAATTATTCATTACATACCGACACCTGGATTACAATATCTAATGTTACTTCATTTTGAACGTAATACGATGAAATAGTAGCCAATACTCACACATATCGTTTCAATTTCCACACGTTCCATTCGTAAGTTACCATCATTGTTTGTTGTAAAACGTCGTTGTTCAAATATATGAACCGAACGGGGTTATTTAACATCTCGAAAACAGCATTCCGGTGGCATTGTTGCGGAACTTCAGTATTGAACAATAATTCTGCAACAGCTTGACAGTTCCCCATTGCAAGTGGTTCATTGCAGAAGTTCCCAAATCGTTCACGATGAATACTACGATGTTAATATCGGATATTCATTACTGCTTTCCTTGAAACATTTTACTTCATGTTCCACAAAGAAAAATGATTACCATTAACGAAGACATACCTGTAAACAAAGGTGTACAGCATCGAAACCGCGCACCAAATCTGCGGAAGTGCGTGTTGTCTTCCACGCAGGTTCCTAAACATCAGAATTGCAGCGTCACGCACGGCAATTGGCTCATATTGCTCCATTGACGCAATGGCTGCGGTAACTGTGTTAACGAGAAATAACATTTTTCATGCATGAATAACATAAATGAGCCATACACGGATACAATTGTAGTATTAACGGTTATGATATTTGTGTGTAAAGAAACATTTTATCATGTACATTGTTGCATATTATATCACAAAAAATAACCTGATGGAAACTGTTGATGTATGATGTGTCGCATAAGCTTTACAATTGAATTCCAATCGAATTGGATATCGTATATTGCATCGGGAATAATGGCCCTCTTCTCGCAGTTATCGCAAGGTGCCGTAGACATGGAGCACATAGCTGCATCGTACATTTCCCCAAAATGTCCCAGCAATTGTACTCGGCGACACCCCACATTGTCACGGCAATAGCGTTCCATTTGCCGAATCCCAGACAGAGCTTCCGATTCAACAACCTTCTCATTTCCGGCGAATTTCACTATTCGAACAAGTTCCGTAACATCTTGAGGCGTCCACAAAATAGTTGCCACGGATTTCTGTCCATCACGACCAGCCCGTCCCGATTCCTGGCACAAACGCTCCATGTTTGCGGGCATACCATAATGGTAGACATGCCGGACATCCGGCTTATCCACGCCCATGCCAAATGCGACAGTTGCACACATTATAGTAACCTGCGTGCACACACAAAATCATTTGCATTAAATCTTTTGGCCGCAATGTTAATCGAAATTTATTGCAGTACTCCATCCAAGGCAGCCTTGCAGTGATTCGATCATAAACCCCGTACTTTTTCTCCTTTGCCCCTTGCATCTTACACCGTTTCATCACAACTGTCCCTTACGTTATCGTCGTATGATCGCGATGCACGAAATCCGGATGTCATGCATTTCGCTATTATGGCCGTCCGCCGTGTTAATTGAAATTTCGTGCATTATTACATTCCATGCTACCTTGCAGGGAGTGTATGAAGAAACCCCCGTATTTTTTTACATGACCCCTTCCATCTTACGCGACATATTCACAAATGTCCCGCAGTTTGTCGTCATACCATCGCCATGCAGGACATCCGGATTTCGTGCATTGCGCTCTTATGACCGTCCGCCATGTATTTCTAATTTTATGCATTATTTGATGCAAGGCTTCCTTGGAGGTAGTGGATGAAGTAACTCCCGTTTTTTTTTTCGTGGCCCCTCGGATATTACACGGAATATTTCACCCGGTTCGTTTCCTTACGCAATTGCCAAAAAAGGATTATGAAATATAAATGTCTTATTTCTCGTAATGCCACAAAAAACTTGCCTCGTTAGCAAACCAACGTCTTTGACGCAACGTACGCTCGTTATCAGTCAGGCCCGCAGAATAAGCAATGGCGGCGAAACCGAACTCTTGCAGGTATTCTGCGATCTCTTCACTTTTCGCGCGTGTATTGACATATACGATAACACTGTCATGTGTAAGAGTATCGTAGGTAAGATGTTGCCGCAACGATTCTAATGCAAGACCATTCTCTAAACGGAGCACTTGCATTTTGATGTTTTCACGCAATAGAGACATCTTACAAAGTACGGGATCGCGCAAAGACATCTGAAAATAATTCTTGCTTAATTGGAATGTTATTCTTTTAACCGTACAACCAACGTAGTAAACAAGACTACGTTCCTTGTAGTTGATTGACAACATTGTTACTTACCGTTTCATGAAAATCCCGTATAACGTTTTCCGTTGCGGATGCTGTAGCGCAAGTTACCTCCAACCATGGATACGCCATACGTAACGGTCCAAGTTGACGATACTGCGGCCGAAACGATTTGCCCCATTCAGACATACAGTGCGCTTCATCGAGCACTAACCGAACTCTCAAACGACGTCGCTCAGTTTCGTCCATGAATTCGGTAATGACGCTGCACATGGTCATTTTCTCTGGGGTCAAGTAACACAGATGACACGTCCCATCCAACATCGCTTGCAATTTAAGTCTATCAACCTCAATATCTTCACCAGCCGTTAAATGAATGACAGGGATCTGGAAAAAAAAAATACATTCGCGCAAGCAAGCTTTGTCTTAAAAAAAAGAAAAAGGGAATCCATGTATTCAATAAACGTTGAATCAACGTTTGCAATAACATACAATAAACGTAGAATCGTTGATAGGAGGCTAAAAGGAGATACAACGTTGAAAGAAGTTTGCATCAACGTTTATTCAACGTTATTACGAAACTTGATTTCACTGTGGTTAAATGCATTTGTTCCCTTAGGGGCATTAATATTTCAGTTTTTGTTTCACCTACATTTAGGACATGCAATTTTTGAAGCTGGTCGGTAATCAAACTAATAAGTGGCGTTATGATGAAACTTATTGTCTTCCCTGCAATCGCGGCAAATTGGTGGCACAACGATTTGCCTGCACCAGTAGGCATGATATTGATAACATCTCGACCTTCCAGCATCGCTACGATCGGTTTTATCTGTCCATCTCGTAGAACATCCACTCGAAACAGCGTATGAAGAATCTATTTGTCATACCCATACAAAATAGGATGTAGGGAAACATTTTGTTTTTTAACCATTACGCAGCACGTTAGTTGAATCTACGTATATTTCACGATATGTAATTCTTTGAATCAACGTTCGATAAACTTTGCTGCATTGGGGATTCAACATAAAGTCAAGTGACAAATATCCGGGTGGGAAATGCGATATTACTTAAATCACACCCTCCAAGGAGGCTTTGAATGGAGTCATTAGACAAGTATATTTATATTATCGTTGCAATATTTTCCTTTGTATAATTGTATTTCAAAAATTTTTTATATGAATGAACATTTTTCAAATCAGCATAAAAACTTTTGTAATGCATGTGTTATTATCATTACCTCCGTCTCGTCATGCGACAACATGCGTATATTTTCCATTTCGCAAACAGGGGTTTCTCAATGACGTTTAAGGAAACGTTTAGTACGAAATATTATTTCATCAGTTCTTTATAACAAGGAGCGTTAAAATTTACGACAAATTGCACTACGATCGTTCCTGTATAACATTCATTCATAGCAATTAGAGATGTGCGATATATTTAAACAAATCGATATCCTCATATCGAAACAATTAATTTGCAAACATCATTTCTTCATAATATGGAAATAAAAATATCGAAAATCTAAATATCGATAATATTTAACGTGTTTTCTTCATTTATATTACAATATATTTTTTACAGCCACTGTAATTCATTATCACATCATCAATAGAATAGAATGAAATTTTATGCTCTCAGATAAGACTCGAAGGGATTACAGAAATCGAAAATCTATATTACTATCAATGATCTCGATATGTCGATATATCGTAAAAATGATTGTCGGACGAAATATCGAAAAATGAAAGGAAACATTTCGATAATTTACAATATCGACAAATATCGCACACATGTAATAGCAATATTGTTTTCAATGTAGAACAAAAAATTCTATATACATTTATGTCAATCGTATTTTTTGTTGTAACATTTATAATAATTATTTATAAATTAGTTCGTCAAGTAGCAAAAATTTTAATGCATTTTCGGTACATGTTTTGTAATGGAAACATTATGTGTGCCTTATTTTTTGCTCGTTAGCAAAAAAACATGGTATACAAACTAATGAATACAACGTTGAAAAAAGGTTAACACACATACAGATGGAAGGAATGTACATATGTGTAGCAATTGTAATGGTGTGTAATGTATACAATGTCATTTGTACGATGTTAACATTTTAGTCAGTATACTCGTAGCTATGTGGCGACCAACGTTCCGAAAGACAATCGCCAACAGCGACGAACGTTGGAAATATTACATCGACGATACGATAATTCAAGAGTTACCGCAATTTGCACAAAATAAAATTCGGTTCGGCATTCTAGATTATCAAAATCGTATGTTTTGTGCAACTCATGCATACGGAAATGGTATGCACCGCGATCATCTGTGTTTGATTTTGAGTGAGTGTAACTCGTCATGGAAGCCAGAATATGAAAAAATAATCGGTGCATTATATGATTATTGGGACGATCCTATTCATGGTGAAGAACGTAGAAAGAAATATTTCAGCTACGACATTATTTTCGGCTACGTTACGGATTTAACGGGCAAGCGGTACCATACCGCTGCTAGGCGTTGAAAAGTAAGATGTTGTAATAAAATTTCCATGCACGACATCCGGATTTCGTGCATTGCGCTGTTATGGCCGTCCGCCATGTAAATCGAATTTTCATGCATTACTCCATCCAAGGCAGCCTTGGATGGAGTTGATCAAAAAACCCCCTATTTTTTGTCCGTGGCCCCCAGGATCTTACACCGAATAAGCACAACTGTCCCTTAGGTTTTCGCCATATAATCGCCGTGCACGAAATCCGGATTTCGTGCATTGCGCTCTTATGGCCGTCCGCCATGTAAATCGAATTTTCATGCATTGCTTTTGACATAATTGTAAATTGTTGTTATTAACGTTTATTTTTTTTTCTTTTTCCAGATGAAAATTTATGATCCACAATTATCCGTCCACGTTATTCGTTGTCTATTTATTCGTCAGATTATATTTCGTATTTCCGTACAACGTTTTCGAACAGCGCGCCGTTATTACGTTCTGAAGTCGCCATGCGTTGCCAACGTCAGACCATTTATGTCAAGTAAAACTTGCGGACAATTTTTCTGACAAAACTTTCGCAAAAGTTTCATCGCACATTTTCCTGTTTACGGAAGGTAAAGGAGGAAGGTAATTATGAAATAATTAGCAATAAAACAACGTTTTATTGCTTTTGCAGTGACCTTTTCGCGCTAATGACAAACGCAACATTTTGAGGTTAGGGTCGTTGTCGCGGTAATCATAAAACCAGTCCCTCCAAGGTTGCCTTGGAGGTACTGCATTTGATTCCATCAACCAGCCACGAATAATGATAACAACGTTCCTTTGTTACAGAAAAATGGTTCAATTAAAATTTGCGGAGCACTATTTCAGCGAGCGGCCGATACAAGCTTTCCGGGCTGCACGGATTCTTCGGTTCATTTACGAGTACGAGATCACGCTCCCCGCCAACGAGGAAATTGTCGCCGAACTGCTGGCTGATGTCAGCCCGAAAATTGTCAACGCCATGAACGCTCCGGTAAATGGCCAGAGAGGCTCCATGGCGGGAACAGCGTCTACCGTTGCTTTGATGAAACGATTAAGCGGCGTCAGAGCAACGAGTTTACACTCGGCTCTCCTATCCGATACCTGGATATTGTTATATATCATCATTCGGTAAGTTGTTTTTGGGAATATCTTTTTCATCACTCGGGGAGGAAAAACCCACATTCCCGCCCTGACGGGCGGAAATGCGGGCTTTCCTCGCCCTCGTTATGAAAAATATCGTTAACACCACGGTGGAAAATTCGATTTCTCACTCGTCTCTTCCTGAACTCGGCTTCGCCTCGTTCCGGAAGTTGACTCCTTTCGAAATACGAATTTTCCTCCCTACGTGTGAAATGTACTATTCCACGATTTTTCTGTAATGTATACGGAAATTGTTGGAAGGAATGAAAAAATTGTAAATTATACTATGAAGAAAATATTACTGCGTGAATTGTCTATTTTTTTAACACATTTAAAATTTAACAAACCAATTGTTACTATGAAATTGTACAATGTAAATTTAAACAATAAGAAGTGTTTTAATATTTCCATAAATCTACCATCATTGTTTTTGAACTGTTTTCCAGTGTTGCGATGAGACCAATTATTCGTCACGTCGACCAACATCTTATCGATGACCAATGCGCCATTCGCGACAAAGCGATTGAAATATTGTCTGCTGTATACCTGGCCCTCCCACCAAACAGTGATGATGTTTTTGAAGTAATACAAGCTTGGCTTTCCACGGAAGGTGGTCCAGGACCTCGGGCGTTACAGAAACTCCGAGAGATGATCCCCGAAAGGAGATCATTCCGTTCTTTACAAAAGAGGATCTCTAAAAGACTGATAAGAGACGAAACCCTCCTTCAGGCACATTGTGCCATTTTCAAGAACTCCTGTCCTGACATGCGCTTTGAATATGACGACGCCACACAAGTCCAATTCGCAGTTCTACTTTTTTTACACGCGTAAGTAATATTTGAAAAAAATACATCCAAGGCAGCCTTGGATGGATTCGATGGAATAACCTCCTATTTTTTGTCCGTGGCCCCTTGCATTTTGCACCCAATAAGCCCAACTGTCCCTTAGCTTTTCGCCATATAATCGCCGTGCACGAAATCCGGATTTCGTGCATTGCGCTCTTATGGCCGTCCGCCATGTAAATCGAATTTTCATGCATTACTCCATCCAAGGCTGCCTTGGAGGAAAAATGGAATAAATGTTTTCAATAATTTGCATGTACAGTTTAATGACATTTCAATTGTTCCTTTTCACAGGCATTGCCGCACTAAACGTAGTCGACTACGTTTAAGAAAACCCCCCCCCCCCCCGAAGACGACGCTAATTTGCCGGAATTGTCGGAAGACGAGGACGCTGTGGACGAGCCGCAGGAAGACACAACGACGGCGGAAGGTGATGGCACGGCACCTCCATCCAGAAATATGACTTGGAGCCGGATTCCTGTACTTCAATTGTACCCGCAAATGGAGGTGTCCGCACCGAAAAGAATTGAGACCAACTTGCCCGTTTCAATCACAGGCATTACACATTCCGTTTTGTCTGTCGTCCGGAAATGGGAAGAAGAAGGCATGATTTCGACATTGCCAGACATATCGAAATTAAGCATATTCGGCAAAGACATCAAACATACCCCAATGACCATTCATTGGAACTTGGGGAAGAAACATCCTAAAAAAGTAAGTTTTCCTTTTTCGACATGTCGCATATGATGCAACATCTTCATTCATTAATCAATGAATATTTTTGCAGCCATCACAAGTTACTGTTCTCCCAAAATTGACAAAAGCGACCTTGGCCGCGCAGCGGAGAACATATATCCCGAAGGATAAAGAAGACCATTGGGGTGTTGTGATACAATTGTCCTCCGGTGACGAAAACAGTCCCAGCGATGGCACCCCCACTCGAAAGCGTCAGTCTCCCACCACCAACTCTCCCTTGCCGGCGACGTCATCACCTGACACACCACAACACATTACACAACAGACAAGTCCAACATCTTCTCATGATAGAACGTCGCCAGTAGACGTCGCTGAACATATTCGGAAGTTCCGACAACTACACGTCACACCGAGAAGGATCGAGTTCAAAGCCCAGGACAAGGAGACTGGCAGTTCGACCGCTGCGACATCGACGGGCAAATCGGAGGTACACACATCGAAAATGAAGTCGCCCCATCCAAAACAGAAACCTTCGTCGGAAATCGTCGTGCGAATGGGCAAGCCATTTTCACCACCTTCACAAAGAGACCTGGATGAGGCAGGATCAACGACTATGTTCGATGCGATGGAAGCAGGCATCATGGGTCCGTTCACCCAACAACAAGACAGTTTGCCCGTGGTAATCGAAGAAGTACCTGACATGGTGGAGGACGATGATGCCAGTGATGAGGAACGGCCCATACTGCCAACCGTGTCACCCATTAAAGTTAAGCGCCAAGTTCGATTCGGGAGACCCAAATCTCGCGTGATGGTTCCCATTGGTGCGACACCAAAAACACCAACGAAGAGTCCAAAAAGCAGTGCGGTCGTATCCTCCACCCGGGGAAGGGGTTCCGGAACTAGTGCGAAGCGGGGAAAGGGGCCTGGTCGACCAAAAGTTGCAAAAACAAAACAACTGAAAAAGCAGGCCGCAACTTTTGATCGACCAGTGCTATCTCCTATTCCGAGAAATAGTTTTGTACGCGCGTTAGTTTACGACCCCACGTACGGGAGAAAAAGTTTGTGGCCGGCGGTAATCTCGCCCGTGTCGAGCGCGGAGAGATCCGGTTTCCGGGAGGCCGCATTGTATTATTGTAATAAAGTAAAGTACACAGCGTTTATTCGCGAATGTCGGATCTACGTGTATGATCCAACATACGAAGGTAGTCGCGAGGCGCTCGATAAGCTAAAAAAAGGTCCATTCCAATCTTGGGATGAATTTTGGCAGTGGGCGGAGAAGGAGTCGGGCGCAATTATTACCACTGGTGCGAAACTGTTGCAGTGCACCGAGGAAAAGTCGTCGCCAATTATCAAGAAAGCGGTGAAACGCAAGACCATGAGTGCCTCGCCATTAAAGAAGAAATTAAAAAAAAATTGAGTTCGACTTTTTTCTGCGTAATTGAATGGGTTTTGTTAGCGTTCTCTTCGTTCAATATTTCAATGTTTCATTAAACATTTGTGTTAATAAAACGCTTGTTCGAATCGTTATTTCATTCTATTATTATTACATCCACTGTAATCCCAACAAATAGCGTATTTGGCATACAGGTCACTCCAAGGCTGCCTTGGATGGACCTATGTCTATATTTCAATCGTTACCCCCTGTACGGTTAAATTCGACAAGGAACATTTCGGTCATGGTTTTGCCTTCTTCGGGAACATGCGATGAAGGACTGAGCAGAAACAAGGAAGAAAATTTTAAGAAAAAAAAATTTTTACTCATTTTTCCGATTATCGAGCTTCCAAGGCTTAGTAAGTTTTCCGAACGAAGACACATGTTTTCGGTGAAATTTTTTCACAATTTTTTCCCGAAACTTGTGTTAAGCCTCGAGACACGTTCCCCGATGAGCAGGAACATTTTTTTCACGAAATTGTTTCGTGTGCGCAAAACCAATTCACTTTTATCCCAAGAAAACGCGTATTTGGCATACAGGTCACTCCAAGGATGCCTTGGATGGACCTATGTCTGTATTTCAATCGTTACCCCCTGTACGGTTAAATTCGACAAGGAACATTTCGGTCATGGTTTTGCCTTCTTCGGGAAC
>JABFPB010004302.1:0-15147 GCA_022817645.1 Ceratoteleas bidentatus | reverse complement strand
ATACCCACATTCCCGCCCTGACGGGCGGAAATGTGGGCTTCCCGCTCCGTCGTAAGGGAAAATATCGTACACACTACTGGGGGAGGGGGGGGGGATTTCGATATCTCACTCGTTCCAGAAGTTCACTCGTTTCGAAACACGAAATTCCCTCCCTAGTGGTGTAATGTACTATTTGGCGGACAAGTTACCGTTTCAGAAACGTGTTTGTAACGTTCAAAAGGTTTCTGAAAAGTTCCTGCAACGTTTCGTGAAACATTGCAGGAACGTTTCTGAAATGTCCCGTTCTGATGGGGATATATCATTTTTCAGTAAATTCGTTAATTACTTAGGACCTAGGTAGTAAATCTAGTTTTTTCTTTCACATGACTGTGTGTTATATTAATACTGTATATGGTTAGTTTTTTATCAACATCTCTTTGTTTCGGTTCTAGTTATTTCGAAAAAAATGAATGTTTTCAGACCAGTCTCCTATGCTGCTAGTGTTAATTTGTGAAACTCTGGTATTAAATATCTCTGCAACTAGGTAGTGAATTTCCGTAAAACTTCGGTAAACTAAATATTAGTAAAAAACTAACCTAAATTCGAAATTTCATTCAATTCTCTTTGATTTGATTTTACGGAAGAATACCTTAAAACACGAGTACAATATCCAATCCCAAAACCTTTGGACAAAACCCCTTCTCTAAAGACAAACAATAATCGATAGTCATCAAAATTTGGCAAAATGTTCGTCGTACATTCAAGAATTGAATGATATAAACGTTGTATCACATCTATCACGTTTACCCTCTTAAAAAAACATTTCACTCGGAATCGAACCCAAGTCTCCAAAAGAGATGAGCTAACACTAAGTCACGAAACTTATATGTAAACAAGTCATTCTTGTTGATATCTTTCAGTTTACGTTTTCACGATCGTTTAGAGAACCTCCTGCAGCCGGAGATTAGTCGGTTCCCTGAACGTTCATAATCTGTTTGGAACGTTCACGAAACATGTACACAACATTCAGCTAAACGTTCGCCAAATGTTTATTGAACTTTCAGCTCCGTTGGGGTATATATCGTACAAATACAGTAGTACCTTTTACGACTTAGTTTTCTCAATGCACTTTTTCACGAAATCAGACTGCACATTTTTCCGTAACCCACTTTTCTGAGCCGAAAATAACGCGACAATTAATTCGTCCGATCCGTCCGATCGATTTGACGCCGCAAAAAAGCGTTTCGATGTTTGTCGGACGCGTTTTCGCATAAATTCCATACGAACGCGCGCCGCATCGCGCATTAATCCCGTCGACGTTTTTATTCGCCAACTCCGCCGCGCCGCGCGCGTTATTAACAAAGTTGGTTTAATAATAGTCGGCCAGAAATTGCGTGATGCGCCGCGAGAAAGATACAGCTTGTCGCGATTATAACGAAACACATCGCAGAACGAGTTACACGGTGTTTCGTTGGAAATCGAGTATCGGTTTATTAGGGGCGGAGAACGGCGGGGAGGGAAATTCGAGAATCGGGAAACCTGATTTTCATCGGTTATAGCGCCGTCGGGCTATCGGCTGGCGTTGCAAATTATCGGGATCGCGTTCAATAAACGAAGCTGATCGAGAAAAATGGAAAACGATTCGCGACGACTATAGTGCAATTGTCGCGCAATTATAGTGTCGGGCCGTTGCGAGCGATACGGTTTGCACGTAGCGAGATCGCCGTTTGTCCCGGCGTTATCGATCGCGTATTATTCATTTTGCGATTTAATTAATTTTTTTCTTAATCGCGGTGGCGCGCGATAACTGGGAAGCAATTTTCGGCATGTAAAAGAGGGAACGCGAGGTTGGCTTTGTCGTTTGTTTTGAATTGTAATTTCAGGTTTGTTCTGCACATGAAGGCGCGTGAACATGATTTTTCGTCCTTAAAAAAAAATTTAGAATCATTAGATTTTAGTCTAATAATGTGTTTGCAGCAAATAGAAGCAAATAATCCGAAAATCTCTTCCCCTTGATTGCCCTCCTACGACCTTCCCCTTGTTTCCTAAAATATAGCAATTACGTTGGGCACAACCGTTCTTGGTTTGTAATTACCATATATTAGGAAATGATATTATAATATCCACGAAAATAATGAATACTGTTGTATTATTTTTCCAGTATTTTTCTAATATTCTAATATTATTCTATTATTCTAGTATTATTTTAGCAATATTCTAGTATATTAACATGTTTCGAGCCGTATTGTCTTCCAGTGCAAGCTAAACGCTTCATAAAAAAATTCCACTCCGTAATGCAGTCATTAATGATTGAAAAGTCGGCGAGGAATTCGCCAATTTTTCAGCGGAATAAAATATATACGAATTCTCTTTGAGTCTGTCGTCACTGTTCCGCGCAACGGAGTCAATCATTGTTGCGCAAATTTGGAAACTTCTATGACAACAATAAAAATAAAATAAACTCGCTGCAATAAAGAAACAAATAAATTGTCCTATATGTTATAATATACGACCTATTTTAATTGTCAATTGTTAATTAGCTGATTTCCATCCAATAAAAACTTACCGTTCTTTGTCAAATATCGCATCGAACGTATTTATACCCGAACTGATGTAATTATCCTATAAATGTAACGTTTTGTTCGTTTTTCAAAATGAAAACGGTAAAGAGACGTCATTTTTTATATCACCATCTGTCATTCGCATGGTTTTTACAACCTTGTCGCACTTCAAACATTTTACTCTTACGTTCTATTCCACTGAACCATTCGTTCAAGATGCGAGCGGCTGAAACGTAAAAAAGATTCGTTGTTAAAAGGAATTCGTCTCTGGGGCGATGTTTTTAAATGAAGAATAAAAGTTCCCGTGCAAATGTACTTTGGATAAAAACTTTCCCAACAAAAGCACAATTTGGCTTAAAACTGTTTTGGCATTATGACACCCTTCTTCTTTATCATTTTATAACTCGGTCATCCTCCCGAACAACAAATACCGATATTTCAATCCTTCTAAATCCCCCGACCATTTCCTACGGCCCAGGTTACTTTCTCTAGACGTACAATGATTCAACTTGTGACGTCATAATTCGATTGATTTATTGTTCTTTCGAACTTACGACAAAAACTGTGCAGTCGATTATTTAGTTGATTACTTTATAATAGAAATTCATAAATTTATTTGTACACTGAGAAAAGTGGTAAAGCATATTTAGCTATATTTGTTGCAAAATTGGGATATACTTTCCAATATGAAGAAAATAGCAATATTTTCTGAGACGCTTTGTTATATTGAAGGCAAATTCACATAACTCTAGCAAAGGATATACGAACTTATTGCAATCTTTTTTACACTGGAAAGTATATCCCCATTTAGCTGTACTTACAACTAAATATGGTTATAGATAAACACATTTCTCTCAGTGTATAAAAGTTCAGTTTTAATTGGCTGGTGAATGAAAACATTGATATTTTGAATTTCACAAAGAAATGATTCAAAACCTAAAAATAAAATTGCACTTTTACGGAGTCCAAACACCTGACCAGCGAATGCGCCCCCCCCCCCCTTCCAATCGAGTGACGGAATGTTTGATTTGGCAACGCGAATTCTTTAAAATCATTCAGGAATCGTAGATTTCATTTGCATATATCTCAAAAACTGTGCGGTGGAATCCCTTCAGTTTTCATGTACGCATTCCTCGTATCTTTTTCATATATTAGTTTTTGTAGAAATCGTGAGATAATTTTCGCCGTAATTAAAGAAATTGTCATGGTTGTTTATAGTGAGTCTCCACGGAGAATCTGGCAAACGAGTGACTCGTGTGCCACACACGGCTGAGTCATTTGTGACACTCAACTGAGTAGTGTAGAATAGGACAAAAATATGCAACCTCTAAAGGTAAACAAAGATGATAAAGATGGAAATATAATTTTACTTGTCTTTGTTTACGTTTGAAGGTTACAATCTTCTGTCCTGTTGTATACTACTCAATCGTTTGTCACAAACGACTCAGTCGTTTGTGACAACAGGACAGAAGATTGTGGCATACCAGTCACTCGTTTACTGGATTCTCCGTGTATGCTTCTCAAGTTAAACTTTGGAATTTAATATCTCTATTTTGGCACGGATGAGGAAGCTGAAACTTTGCTAAATTATGTCTGCAAACGTAATAAACATGACATAAAAATTAGAAGAAAATTGGTAGAAATTGACTTTTCTGACGAGATACCTTAATCAATTAAGATTTACAATTGCGTTAAGTTATCCCTATAAAATTATCTGATACATGTACTGAATAATAATTTTATATTATATAAAAATGATGTAAGCTCCGTGGAAACCAAACAATAAAACTACTTTCCAATTGTGGTATTTTGAGTTCGATTAGCATGGCAGTAGCACACTTCGACGCTTGCAACGAAAAACCGGACAATTCAAATTTTACATAAGGAATTACACACATTCAAATTGTCCGGCTTTTCACGTATAATCTGAATTGTCCGGTTTTTCACATATAATTTGAATTGTCCGGTTTTTCACGAATAATTTGAATGATCCGTTTTTTTTGCTGCAAACGCCGACTTCATTTATACACGAAGAACTCACATTGTGCAGCCAAACTATATTTGGATGGCTTTTGTATTCAACTTTGTCTTGAAGTGAAATTGTAGGTTTTATGTGAATCACCCATATATACCTACTCCACTTGACTCAGTCTACTTCCTGACAATATATAGACTTGCTCTATTTTACTTCCGAGCTGACCATACACATATCTGTTCTTCTTGCCCCATTCTATTTACTTTTAGTCCGACCATATACAGACCTGCTCCGCTTTTCCCATTCTACTTCCGTTATGACCACGTATAGAATGGCTCCAAATGACTCACTCTCCTTCCGGTCTGACCATATACGAATACTCCCCTTGACTCACTCTACTTCGATCAGGCCATATATGAACTACCTCACTTGCTCCATTCTACTTGCGGTCTGACCATAAATAGTCCTGCACTACTGCTCCCATTCTGCTTTCGGTCTGACCATATATAGTCCTACACTACTGACTCCATCCCTAAGAGAACAGGAACATTGAATCGACGTTGATTCGACGTCGACGCTAACATTGATTCGACATTGATTCAACATCGACGAAGCATTGAATCGAAACGACGACTGATTGTCCGCTAAGTTGATGTCGATTCGATGTTGATGATCGACATCGATTCGACGTCAATTTAAGATGATACATGGACGATTCTACATTGATGATCAACATCAATTCGACATTGATGTAACATTGACTCCGGTGCTCAACATTGATCAGGCGTCGAATCTGTGTCGACAATCGACATCGAATCTGCACTCAGAGAACAGTTTATTCGAACATAATAAATTTATCACTTGAATAAAATAAAGATTTCTATGATTTAAATAAATAAATTATTTAAAACAAATGAAATTTATTTAAAATAAATAAATAATTTGTTTGACCCAAATGCAATATTTAATAGGTTTGTATACGAATACGACATTTATTTGAATCAAAAAACTGTTCTCTGAGTGAGTCGACAATCGACATCGATTCAATGTCAAATCGACGTCGAATTTTTCTTGTATAACACAATTTTATTCTAATTCTTATAAACATCGACGTCGATTCTACATCAGAACAATGTCGATTGTCGACGTTGATTCGACGCCTGATCAATGTCGATTATCGAAGTCGAACCGATGTTACATCAATGTCAATTACATTAACGTTGAATCAATGACGATCATCGGGTCGAATCGATGTCGCTTCACTCTTAAAAAGATCCGGTTTTAACCTGTGATAACCTGATAACCTGTGATAACCTGAATCCGGCTATCACAGGTGGAAAATCTTGTCAATATTTTGCCATGAAGATTTCTATTTCTACAAAAAAGTAAATCTACTTCCATCGATTCCTCCTGTCACAGGAGGAATTCATGGCGCCACGCGCTGATTCGTTTCTCATCACAAATGATCACGAACGATTGTACCAACACAGGAAATGACAGCAAGATATTGAAGTTAGGAACGACAGACGCACACCCGCGCCTGCGCGCCATCTACCGACATCCCCGGCATCGATTATTGGGAGGGAAAATCCTCCTGTGACAGCCGGATTCGTGTTCGGTCAGCTTTTTTGATTTTTCTTCAAAATAGAATCGAAGTTTACATGGCAACGAATAAGCTGTTGTCTTGAACAACTCGTGCATTGTTTTAGTCATAATATGACTGTCACAAAATGAATTTCAACAAGAAGACATTCCTCTTGTGGTGGAATTGATATTTTTAAAAGTGTTAAATTAAATGTTATATCGACGTCGAATCGACGTCGATTGAATGTTTCGTCGATGTTGAATCAATGACGAATCAATCTTAGCGTCGACGTCGAATCGACGTCAATTCAAGGTTCCTGTTCCTTTAGGGATTGTGCTTCCGGTCTGACCATACATTGACAAACTCCACTTGACCCATTCTACTTCCGCTCTGATCATACACCGACCCACTCCACTTAATCCATTCTACCTCCGGCCTGACCATACATTGACCTATTCCACTTGACCCATTCTACTTCGGGGCTAACCATACATTGACCAACACCACTTGGCTGATTCTACTTCCAGTCTGACCATACACTGACCAACTCCACTTGGCCCATACTACTTCCGGTCTGTCTATATAGAAACCTGTTTCACTGGACCTGATCTACTACGGCGGCGGATAGATTTTTATTATATAGGGAGAAAACAGTAAAACAGACAAGTAATCATATTCCCCTAATAGAAATGAAATCAGGCGTGCCTTATCATTATCAGCGCCTTATCAAGCTGGACCTCCTTATGGGGGTCCAGCCTGCAAACTCCCAATAAAAAACTAAATAATGTTGCCTCAATAGAACATTGTGTGGCTGAATTAAGGCACGGCGTAGTAGCATTAATGATGCAAAATTAAGGCACGTCTTATAATGGTCTTATTATGTTGCCCCCTCATTACATTATCAGGCTCTCGAGTTAATCGCCTTAGAAGAGCCTTAATATGTTGCCATCGCTTATGCTTGAAAATAATATAATGATGCTTCATGGGGGCATTGTTTGACTGAATTGATGCAAATAAGGCGTCCCTTATTTGCATCAGTACTGATCTGGGAGCTGAAGGATTAAAAGTGAGAACCAACTAAGAGAAATATTTTTCCAACAAAAGATGTTCCTTTCATTCTTATTCTTCTGAATGAAATAGAATCAGTTCGATCGATAATTTTGTACCAAAATGCGATTCTTTTTGTAATAAAACGCGAACTCGATGTGCGTACTACGCCTACAGTACGAAAAGGAATTTTCTTTTGTCTCAAAGCACAGACCATTTTGTATCGGTTTTGTTTTGAGGTTTTGGTAAAAAGACATTTTCCCCATACGTGCCCCGAACGTCAAATTTCCAACCTTGAAATCGCGACGAAAGTTGACATTTGCCGGCGAAGTTTGCCGCGAGCCAAACTGCTCTTTGCCTTCCCACCAGCTGACTTTGCCTCCCTGCTGTCAACTTTCGTCCCTCATTTCGTGGTTAGAAATTTGACGTTTTCCATGAGAAAAAATATTGTGTGCGACTTGGGACGAAAACTGATGAACTCCGACGAATGGATTTTTAGCCCGAAGCGAAGCCGAGCTAAAAAAATCAACTTTCCTCCCTAGTTGCACAATATACTATTCCTTTTGCTTCAAAACGTAGATCGTCTCGGATCAAACAATTTTGCTACACAAATAATTTTCTTTTGAATCAAAAGAAATTCTTGTTGGACAAATATCAAACGGGAAATACTTCTAAAACAAACAAGAATCCTTTTATCAAACATTTTTTTAACTGCAGATCAATAATTTTGCCCTCCTCAGGAATCCAAAAAAATAGGAAAGATCTCATAAGTATCACAACTGCGCCAATTCGCGGCTGTTCGCGCGTGAATGGCGCTCGGATCGCGCCGAATCGCCCAGGCGCCACCCGGCGTTATTAATATTTCATAATTAAGCGTAATCATTTGAAAATTGTACGCGCGTAACGCGGATAACTTTGCACAAAGGGCGTGGCTCGCGGACTGATTTACGGCATCAGCAAACTTGCCATGTGGTTTATTGTCGGCTCTATAATTTGGGGTTAATTCACGGGTCGGCGACCGAATTCGAGCGTCAAACCGCAAATCGATAGTTCTGCTCACATACAGTCTTGTCATGTAAATTCCGCATGCACAATGCCGCATATTATATTCGACTTGCCGCGGGCTCGCGCAAATGCAATTTCGCTCTGTTTTCCTTTTTCTCGTTCTCCCCCCCCCCCTTCAGCGGACTGCTCGCCCTCGCCCAAGCGTTTTTTTGTTTCGCTGCCCTAATAACGCGGACATTGCCGCCGCGCTTCGCGACGCAACAAAAAAGCATGCCCTTGTCAAAAAATGAAATCTGGATTGCATAAATAGCGCATTATTAGCAAAAAGAACGACGCGCGTGCCTCTACAAAAAGTCATCCGCGCCTCTGAAAAAGTCGCGAGCGCGAACATTGTGACAGCTTAATGGCATTTCCTGTTTAGCGCGCACTCATTTTTGCGACGTTCTTTTTTTCAACGTGGTGCATTTGGCGCGATAAAACGCGCGCTTGTCCGCGTTTAATGCGGGTATCGGTGTTTTCGCGACGCGAGCGCCCTAGCGGAATATAAATCAGTCAACCAGAGCACCTTTTCAACGTCTAATTAAAGGTGGCGAGCGGAGGATTAACGGTATCGCGAAGCTGTGCTGAAATTGAGAAAAATTATTAGGTAGTAACATTTACTGAGTTTCGACCTTAATATAACTTATATTTTAATATAACATTACTACCTTAATATAACATTACATTTTTACAAATCTTCTGTTTGTGACAACAGAAGATTTGTAAAAATTTACTGTTCGTATGTACCTCTCTGACAATAATGACATGTATTTTTCTCACAAAAAGTAATTCGAATTATTTTAAAATGTATGGGCTCCAGTTGGTTATGAGGATATTGGGCTTGCCCCACAAAAGACCATAAGGGGTCCAATCTTCAGATGGGGTATGCCCTATGAAATTTCTACTAGGGTAGTTTCAAGTAAAATATACTTGATTCCGGCTAAAATATACTTCTTTCAAGAATACCTCATCCAAGAATATAATGTACTTGGAAACATTCAGAATTTTGTGCAGTGTATAAAACAAACTGCCGAATTCCATACTCGATTTCACATCCCGCATCAAGTAAAATTGAAGGGCCGCATACAATAACAACATATGCGCTCGGGCCGGCTAAACTGCCCCTGAAAACAGGCAATCGTCACTGAGCGCGTAACGCCCAACTTCGGACTAAAATATCTCGAAAACTATAGCAGCTACCTGCATAGTGTCAGCGAGGAAGTTGTTCCTTAGGTTCTAAGGAATAGCTTTGCCAAGTCTGATGAAAATCCCAACTGTCCAAATTAAAATGCTGACATATATTCTCGCGCGGAGCGACGGAATATTGTGGAGCGCGTGTCAATAGCAAGAACATTTTATTGTTCGCACAATAATACTAATGTAAACATACCAGTATTTTGCAGGAACCGGGATATAAATTCAGTGTAGTACATATTAAGTTTAGATCTCATAACTAAAGTATTTAGTCGATTCCTCGAGTAAAAATTTAGTTTGCTCAACTAAAAGTTGAAAAGATTTAGTTCTCTCCTGAAAAAAATGACGTACGTTTCATATATGATCTTAAATGGGGTCACATATGCGATCGCATATGGGATCATATGAATCGTATGTCATTTTTTTCAGCAGGGTTAACAACCATCTCTTTTTCTCAGTGAACGAATCCAAAAAAAATTAACATAAATAGATTTGTTTCGATTTAATTAAATCGTTTTTAAAGAATTGATAGAGTAAAGATTTTTTTGGGATAAGGATCTAGTTAGGAAGGAATGGGAGTTGCGTTTATAAGAAGTCGATTCGATTGACAAGAGATTTGCTGTTGTAAAAAAGAGTCACGTCTGCAATCAGACGCCTGGTAGATTATCAGAAAACCTTATTAAGAGTCCATTTCGTGGCCAATAAAATTTTTTTAACCAGAGAAAATCGCTGGAATGAGGTAGAAAAATAGGATTTTTTGCCAGGGTCGCTTGAATGGCGGCAAATTGTTATGGCGCAGTCTGATAGGTACTTTATTAAGAGTTTAAAATTAGAAAAAAATTATTGTGAATATAGATGATTATTTTTGGAATACTGCACATTGTGTTCGAATAATTACTGTTACTTATCTACAATTTTAAGATTCAATAATAATAGAATTGTTCACGTATAGAAAACATTCGGTAAACACGCAATTTGACTGCAAGTAATTCTGCATTTATATCTGATTAAGGGGACTCTTCCTGCAAAAATGATGAAAATTCGATAAAATCGAAAAAAATTTTTTTGCGCGTTCTGATACTTCGATGTGTTCTCTTTCAGATGGTGCTTTTGTTTTTTTGAAATATTCGTTAAAAAAGCACAAAATTAATAACAATGCACATCGATGTCAAGGCTTATAACACGCTTTTATGGCGGTTTTGTGACAAATAAATCTCCAAACATTAGATTTTATGATATTGTTTGATAATTATCATAGGTGTATTATTAATTCACAATAAACATCGGTAATAATAATTGTTTGTAATAATTATTATTGAAATGCTGTACTACAAATAATACATCAGAACGATTCTGGTGAATTTTTATAAAAAATCGCTCAACAGCGCGATAGAATATGTGTACGACGAAGCGCGGCTCGGAGTAGCAAAGAAAGCTGGTACGCACGGAAGGAGAGAATGCGAAAGCAAACTGCCGAAGAAAGGGCAAAAGCAGTAAAAGAAGGACTCCAATATGGAGCAGGAATAGCAGACTAGAATATTTAATAATAATATCATATATTTTTAAATCAATAAATGATGTAAAGTACAAGAAATGGAAGTAAAACTTTTAAACGCGTTTTTCTAGATAACTCATTATTATCAATTTTTTAACTTTGAAAAGTTAGTGAGAGCTCAATTTTCATTCGATTTTCTTATTTTTTTTTTTTTTAATTGTTTGGAATTTAATTCTCTATGAAAAATAGGGACGGATTTTGTTAACAATAGTTTTTTGTGATGTTATGAACAATATAGTAAAAAACTCATTTTTTGGACATTTTTTGGCATCTTTTCACAATAATGTTTATAACTCTTGTTTGGTGATAGTTATTAAAAATCCGTCCGTAATTTTTATTATCCTCTTAATTGCAAGTGGTGCTAAAATCAATAAAACTGATTGTAATTTGAGTTTCCACTGACTTTTTGAAAATTGGGGTTTTTTACAACTTTTTGTTAATTAATGATAATAATTAATTTTTTGAGGGTTTTCAGTTCAGATTAATTTTAAAGGACCTAAATTCGACAAAACACCAAAAAATCAAGGTGATTGGATTAAAATTGACGATAATAGCCATTTTCGTGGAGAGTCCCCTTAAAAGGAGACATTGATAAAAGTTACATTCAATACCTTTCCGGCAAATATCCCCATATAATTTGCAACGGATATGGTTTATGTAAATAATACAGTTCAATGCGCCAAGTTAGATTAATGCAAATTTTATGCTAATCGTGTACATAATCGGCCAGTATCAGTGGAACCAATAAATGTGTCTTGTAACTCAAATTGAACATTTATTCGCTGTTCCATATATATGAAATGTTTTATTGCCTTATTACAATACTCCTAGTGTAGAAAGTAGTAATTTATTAAAATTATTATTTCCCTTAAAATACACTCAGAACCATAACATTATTTCTGATAATCACTTTCTTATGATACTATCTCGGTACATGAAAAATCAACCCATTATCATAATCAACCATTCCACATTTACTGAACTTTGCTTGCTTAAATAAATTTTAAATCCCTACTTTTCTACTTGAAGAATAATTCGTTTCAACGATAAATGCTGAGTCGTTAATTGCTCGTTGTTAACCTCTGCAAAATTCGATTAAATCGACATTCTGAATTTATGTAATTGTCGGTCTTTCGCGTGGTAATCGAACGTGCATTGACTCGGGCTCGTCGTTGTCGCTGCGCTTTCCAGACAATGACAGCCTAGAACCTGATCTATCTCGCGCGACAAACGGAATAAGACGAACGGTTTTCCGCCTCTCGAGCAGCTTTCATTGAGCGAGCAAATCATTTTGGAAAATGAAGCACGAGCAGAGCATGCGAGCACGTGGCAGACGTAACAGTTCAAAGGGAAGAAAAGATCCCCGGGTTTCGGCCGCACGGCACAATTTTTATATGCACTTCAAAGACGAAGCTTTACCTTTAGAAACCGCTTGCTTTGTTTATTGCAACTCCTACTTGTTTCATTTCGAATCATTTTTCGCGCTTCGGCCCTCGGTAATCTCGTGAAAAAACGTTTAAACTGGCCAAAGTTTGCTGAAACCTAAAAAACGTCGAACAAATATTTGTGGGAGAATCAAATGCACTGAAGTCGATTTTCCGTCCGTGAACGAACGTAAACTGATATTGGTGTGCAGTTTTAAATTGTTAATAGTTTTGAAAACTGCCTTTCTTTTTAAAAGAAACCGGTTAAAAGTGACGTCAAAAGACAAAAATTGTATCTACGAAATAAGTAAATACGTGGACTCTTTTCTTAAATATATTCCCTTTAAAAAAAGAACTTTATACGTCAGGCAGAATTGAAAATAAAACCTCCCCAAATCCTAGAGATTTTATCTCAAGTCCAAGTTAGGGAAATTGATTTTTCAGGGCTTTCTTTTCTCTGCTGGGAATCCCAACTTCGAATACTATATCTGACAATTTATCGTAACTCCTTTCAGTCAC
This sequence comes from Ceratoteleas bidentatus, assembly GCA_022817645.1. Lineage (NCBI taxonomy): Eukaryota > Metazoa > Arthropoda > Insecta > Hymenoptera > Scelionidae > Ceratoteleas > Ceratoteleas bidentatus. Next base: position 2,264 of record JABFPB010004302.1, on the reverse strand, counting down.
CTTTCCTTTTAATTGTATTTTTCTTATATTTAAACAAAACTATTAACAGTTTCATAGTTTGCATTTGTTCAAACCTTTTTAAAAATGACAATATTAAATTTTTAATTTTAATACCATCATTTTATCATTTCTTATTGAAATAAAAAACGTTTAAAAACGTTGCGGTCTCTCTTGTCTCGTTACAAGATTTCGGTTTCCGAAATTTCACCTCTTCAAACGTACATTATCCTTCATTACCCTGCAATTCGCACATCTAACTGAACATCTGACGGAACTCGAAGTCAAAAACATGAACCATCGCACAGTACACCCGCGTCTCATACGTTTTCGCTGCAACGATTTCACACAAAATCCATTCAACTTAGGAAATCCCGCATCGGAGCGCTATACATGTTGTTAAATCTAATAAGACTCGCATAACAAAGATTTATCGTGTTACGTTTTAATGGCACTGCGCATATTATTAACGAAATGGAACATTACCGCTATCTGATTCACAAAGTGAATTGCGATCCGCGAGGCAATTGAATAGTTTTTTACCACAGCTACATTTTCGACATTTTCATGATCAGTTACGAAACGCCGCGACGTTTGCTTGCACCTCCAATATGCCAAATTCGATACGCCGAATTCGGACATATATCGGTATTATTTCGGATTCAGAAAAATGCCGTAATTTTACATTAAACGTGCGACGAGCAAAAAAGTTCCAGACAATTGAGTATCTGTAAATTGTTGGGAATATCGGATTCCTTTTTGCATGGGGTTAGGCGTATCATGAATACGACATGACTTCCCGCATAGTTTTTGTCAGACGCTGTTTAATATCTTCACTGTAAAATGTTGGGTATATCAATCAATTTTATTTATTGCAGTGTTTTGTAATTGCAATAGTCTTTCAGTAATGGATTTTCAACTGAAATGAAAATAAGTATAATTAACTGGTTTTGTAGTAGAGGTACATTGACAGAGCATCGATAAACAAAATTTACCACGCTCTCAAAAACAAGCTTCACAGACGGTTGATATTTTTCTTTATTGTGTCGGCTGATTAATTACTGACTCGTACTACTGGGAACGCTTCCGCTGCTTGTAAATTTAGGACACTTGTGCACGAGTGGGGATGCGAATGTTTATGTTACGGGAAGCAGTAAAGTATCGAGAGTAAATACAGCAATTCGAATCGCGCAAATTTATCATTCAAATAGGGTGGGGTTATTAGTTGAAGAATTGGATAGTATAAAGGAATAAGCAAGTTTGTTTTGATCTTGAGACTGTAATTCCGGGATTTTTAAGTTTGCAATCAAATTTTCACACAAATCAAATCCTCCGATAGTTACAGGATTCCCTTCTCCACTAAGTAGCACAAAAACTTATCTCTCTCGACACACGCGAAAAAGCGAAATTACGTAAACCGAACTAATCGAAAGTTCAATACCCATCCAGGTTTTACTTCTACCCGGGAAAAAGATCAATAACGGATGAAAACTTTTTTCGAGTTCGCAAACAAAACGTGGAATTGTTGAATATGCATTATTGTACTTTACATTAATTACACCGCCATCTAGTTTACACAAGTTCACCTTTCGCCCTCAATAAACAAAAAAACGATCCTTTTGTTCCACTTATCTCTTCACCTCGATTATTTCCATAAAAGCGCAACAATATTGTCATCTTAACCTTTTACCTCGTGATACGTCCCTCAAGGACCAACCTTTCTGTGACGAGTGTGTCATCATTTTATTTTATTATTGAAATCTGGGTTGCTACATTTTTGTTTGCTTTCATTACACGGACAAAAAATTTTAAAGTAAATGCAAAACAAATAAAACAAATAAACATTTATTTGTATCTGGTAAACGTTTAGCTGAATCAGAAACCATAATAAATTATGAATTTGTACTAAAGTTGTTCGTTTACTTGGTTGTATTTCAGTTAAACGTTTACTTCAATCAATAAAAAATTTTTCCGTACATAGTCTTTTAGATTCGCAAAGACAGTGGAACAAATTAAGTATAGGGTAATTTTTGTTCATTTTTATTCAATCTAATAATTGGATAGAATAAAGAGATTATCGATAATTAAATTTGTTTTCACAATTATACTGTAAACTCAGTTCCGTAAAATTACGTGATATATCACGTAATTCAGTTCCCGTAACATTTCACGAAATTTTACGTGAAAAACGTAAAATTCCGATAAGTATATCGGAATATTTTGGGGTTATGTTTCCCTAATGCTGTCAAACTGTTTATGACATGATT
>JABFPB010004301.1:0-15160 GCA_022817645.1 Ceratoteleas bidentatus | reverse complement strand
GATGAACGTGTAATAACAAAGTTTTAATTACTTTGTAAGAATAGCAGTTAAAAAACGTATTTCTAGCGTGAAAAAAAAGAATTTTTATAACAAAATTCCTTAAAAAAATAATTTTATTCCAATAAAATACACATATTTTACTTGGCACCCTAATTATGCAGCCCTTCACAGGAGAAATACCTTAATCACAAATAGAAAACAAATATAAATTTATAACTTATAGGTACAGTTGACTGGATTGATCAACTGGACTGGGCAGAAGCACAAAACTGGAAACAAGCTCGTAGAAAGGCAATGATCATTGATGGAGTGGTAGAGGGATATTATAAAAAGTATGGAAGATTAGCAATGTATTGGATCAACAGATCAGGACAAATGGTATTACTCGTTTTACTGGTCAAATTAGTTTTGTTTTTAACACAATTAAATTTTTTTACTTTAATTTTAATATAAAATTAAATTCTTATTTTATCTTCAATATTTATTGTCAGTATAACAAACTGTAGGGAAAAAATAACAAACTAGTATAAAAACATATAATACAGTCAATGGTAGTTAAATATATACTGAGCATAAGTAAATTTATAAAAAATATTGGAACTGGCAGGATAGTAGACTATTAAAAAAATGGCAGCCTTTAACCACAATCAAAAATATATTTGCTTTTTTAAATAAATTAAAAGTTTAGCAAATACTGGCAGTCTAAATACATTTCAGTAATTACACAAACTATTGAATTATCTGACAATTTTCTACACATTCATCATTCCAGGTTCCAAAAGACAATCCAGTTGCCGCTTTACAAGTCATGCGAGACTTAGCTAACCACATCTAACCAATCACGACTGACATAGAAAATTCACTTACCTTCTCAACTCCAAAAGGATCAAAGGGACCAAAAAACACACTCCATTTATTATAACGACTTTAATAAATAATAAATCATAACAATAATTTAACTTGAGGTATTGATGACATTATGCAAAACGTACAATCCCTTTAACACTAACGTACCTTCCTTAAAACGCTAATTTTGAAAATGCGCCAACCCCGCTCCACCCCACACAACACGAGATCCAATTATGCAAAATTACTCGGCAATGATGCAAAATTGTTGTCCACGTGGCACTTTAGTGCAGATTTCGTACAATTTTCAGTACAAAAATTTTACGAAATCACAGGGACCTGAAGAATCCGCCGACCCACGCTTTCCAAAAATGGAAATGGAAACCGAAAATCAATCGAATACTCAATCCAATACTCGTACACATATAAATCAAACGCAAAACACGTTGCCATAATGCATTTTAAGCACCGCACAAAAAATGCAGTTACCCCCAAAAATCATTCTCCTGAAAAATGCAGCTTCGCCCCGCAAAACGAGCACTTTAACAAAAGTGCCTGTTCGCTTCGTTTATAGGAAATAACAACCTAACAACAGCGTCCAGTTGCCACATAAAATAATCACCGATTGTCCCGTGTTCGCGATGTTATTGTCAAATCCTACAACTTGCATTAACCAAGACTAACTAGATCTGAGGTACGTTTTCATTTACATCGGTAATCCGTGTTTTTCGTTGCGATCACCTATAACGAAGTCTCACGTGACATTGCGCGTACTCGGGAATTTCACTAGATTAATGTATACTTGTCATGTTCATAAATCGTTAAATCGTCGATTTCATTGGATTATCACAATTGCCATTGCGCAACGGGTTTCGGCATAAATGCAAGTGTGACAATGTAACACATTGTCCGGAGTATGAGCTTACTTCCTGCGATTCGCTTATCGGAGATCGTTTAATGGCTCCAGTCGTTGGTTCCAGTGCGGCGTTTATAGGTGGGTCTGAAACGGGTGCAAATACAAAAATAGTCATAAGTTTACGAAACTTAGGTCAAGGTCAAACTAGCCTGATTTGGTCATTTCAAAAGTAACATGAGTCAAGAAGTTAATTGTTTGTCAATCTTTGTCATCTGCGAAATTGATATAATTTCTCAATGAGAACTCATGCAATCTTGTACAAATTAACTAACTGAGATCTCATTTTAGATCCCAAATGAGAAATCTTATCAATTTCTCATTTGGGATCTACAGGTATGAGATAAGTTTTCTTGACATATCTCACTTTTCAATTAACCAATCAAGTCATAGAAAGGGATCGTACGGTATGACAATATCGAAAAAAATGTAACTTACTATTTTTTATCTTTTTTTAATAAATAACAAGTTCATTTAAAATATTTTTGAGAAAGTTATTGTTACTTATATTCACCTACTCATTATTGTTTATACAAAAATATAACAGTACAGATTTTGTCCACCACCCAATCCCTTCTTCAAACGAGATAAAAGGGACATTTTCGAATTCGCCTACAAAATCCGATAAATTCTTACAACTGATTTCGTACGTTCAATTTATTGACTAACTAAACCATAACAATCGTATAAACAACTCAATCGACGCATAATCACTTGTTTCCAAAATCTACTAAGTCTTCGATTCTATTTTCAACGAACTTAGCTGAAACTTCCAAACTGGATACGAGGGAAGTACAAAATTACAATCGCGAAATAAACATCTACCCGAATCGCGCAATTCTTCATCGTCTCTATTTCGAGTACAGCTCAAAGTCGTTGGTATACGCTTTATTTGTTAGTGTTCCGAGTTTTGCGTTAACTCAACGGATCATTGACGTTAAGTGCGGCCGAGTTGACTCGCGAGAACAAAAGCCGCCAAAAACTCGGTCAAGGTTCGAAATGCGGAGCGGTCAGATCTTGTTGCACAGCGACTGTCGTGATCGAAATGTGCTTTGCGCTGGTGCCATTGCGTGAGACTTGGTAGGCAAGTCTACGGGACCGTCGTTCCAATAGGTTAAACCGGCTGAATTCGTAGCTCTGTCGTCTCTGAATATGAAATTAAACTTTTAGACAAGTGACAAAGCATTCGGTGATCCGGCTCGAATCGGTCGATCAAATACAAAAATTGTGTCTAAGAATCAGGGAGATAGACCGGAGAAAAGAATTTAGATATATGAGCCGATATTCGTGAAATATTAAAGCACAAACTGACTTTGCATGCGATGAAATTACATGGAAAAGTAAACTAAGATGTCTTATTAATGACAGGAAAATAATTGTATGAAAAACTGTTATTACTTGAGTTATTACATGAAATTCAATGTAGCATTTTATTAAATAATTTACATTTCGGGATTTGTTCAAATTGATTATTATGAGCGACTTGTTGCTTATTGTTTTCAGAAAATGTTTTTTTTTAAATAACGCTAAGTTGAAAAGATATTATGCTAGCCTATTTTCATTGTAAAATTAATGTGTACAATACAAAAATAGTGTGTTCTTTCGGACAGCTTTAACAATTTGGGGCACTCAATTAGATCAAAAGTTATCAACATTATTGTCGACATATCTCAGTTTACTTTTCTGTAATCTAATCGCATGTAAAGAAGTCCATTTTTGCTGTAACATTTCACGAATTTTGACTCGAATATTTGTAACTATTTAATGTTTGACAACACTCAATTTGATTTGTGTACAAACATCAATGTTTTGATTTGCAAACATCCGATATTTCCATGTTTGTAAATATTGGATTCGTGTATGTTTGTAAACTTCAAATCTTTTAATGTTTGTAAACATGAAATCGTTGAACGTTTGTGAACACACAATAAACATTAAACGTTTGTTCACAAACAAATCTTCTATCTCTCAGCATATCCCTAACTCCATGTCAAACTGATTTCCATTTAGATTAAGATAGCTTGAACAAATTCGACCCGGATTTCAGGACTAATTCGTTTTACAACCGTCCTAATTTTAAGACAAAAAAAATGTGAACAATAATAATTCCCGTGTCTTTTGCCTGAAAAAAATTATAATGATAGTTGAAAGATGGCTTGATCATACGATGGCTCTATTCATTTCGACCTGTCCGTTGAGTCTTTTTAAGCGCAAGCACAGCACACATCACGACAACAGAAGGACTGACGTCTAATTTTAAGCCTAAGAAGCATCTCCTCGCAAGGACCAGTGACAAATAATAAAACAAGGACAACGAAACGAAACTCTCAGGCGAACGTCAAGTAAACAAATTGTTTGATGAAAATGTGATAAAAAGAATATTTATGAGAAAAGATTTTAACAAATTGCAGTAGTGGAGTATAACAAGAACTGGAACAGGTGCTACTATTGAATATGGTTGTAGAACCTTTATAAATAAGTTTACAAAAGGTATGCCTGTATATTGACTTTATGCTATATGAACCCTAAAATGAATTGGTATATCTTGTAACGAAAAATAAACAAAACCAAAAGAGAAAGTTGGTAAAAGAACAGCAACGACTTTGGTCTTTTGTAAATCTCATAGCATATGAATTCATTTATTCGCAAGAATGGTTTACACACACACCAATATGTATAGTCGAGGCGAAATAAGTAACATGTATATATTTATATACATATATTCGAGCAAAACGATATAACAAGTCCCTGAACGACGCCTCTAAAAAGGAGCGCTTCATTATAATACATAGACACTTTGAAATTCAAAATAGTTTATGATCTAGAGTAAAAAAGCCCCTAATGTTTGTCCTTAATTTTTGATAAACTATCGCCTCTGGCCAATAGGTGTCGCCCCGCGCAAGCTTGCATTTATCCCTCTTTCTCTCTCTCTCTCCCTTGCATACGTTTTCTCACTGACCAATCAAACAACTCGCGCCACTCTCCACCATAACCTCACTCTCGACGAAAACCTCAAAATTTGGCCACACTCGATTGCTATTTAAATTGCAATTTCGCTTTTTACAGGACCAATCAAATCGTTCCCAGCTTGATTTACGGTTTACTACTACTCTTAGTAACAACAATTTCGCGATAACAATAGTTCGATCGTTCAAATGAAACGTTTTGGGTATTGTTTTGGCCAGTGTCGCGGGGTATCAGGGTCGTAGGGGGAGGGAAAATTTCGAGATGGTGCTCTACAAGAGAGGCGGGAGGGGGAACAAAAGTGTTTGCGGAATTTCACGATTGGGGATGCTCGAATTAAGGTATTCCTACAGTAGAGGGGCATAATTAATGGACTTAAATTGTACTAGACTAAAATTATACTCATAGCTAAACTAATGTAAATTTTGAAAGATACGATGTTACCTTTATGGCTATTGAAAAAACTATATGGGATATAATATGTAATGCTACATAATGATGTACCATCAAGTAGTATAGAGGTGGTATCTCATGTGGTATTCCATATGGGTATTCCATACTTTGATAGTTTTCTCTAAGTGTGAAACTTAGGTATTAAACATCACCTCATAAGTTATTCCAAAGGAGGTGATATTTCACACAGAATTCTATAATTTTCAAAAGATATCTACGAAGATTTCTTCTGAAATTAATGAAAGCAACACCTGATTATAAGGTCAAATATACGATTTAGAAAAATCATTAAAAAATTACTATAGGGATACCTCAAGGGGGCTCGTTTGAAATTCGTTGTCTCCTAATGCAACGAACGAAACCGATTACTGGAAATGGATCCTTTTTTAAACAACGCGCCGAGACAAGTAAAAGCACTCGTAAGGTCACTTGATTAATTTTTTGTATCAGTCTGCGATGTTGTCGAAAGTGCCGGACAAGAGGTAAAAGATAAAAAAATTAATGAAGTGAACGAGCTGACGGCACTTCTCTTGGCGTAACTAGACTCTTCTCGTCGTTGCGCGTCCCACCGTCTTACGAAACTCGAGACGTTCGATAATAGTATTTATTTAATGAACAACATTTCGGTTCGTCAAAACATTGCAGTAACATTGGGAGATCTGTCTAATCGACGATTATTGATACGTACAGAACTCTAGAAATAACGCGTATACGACGCTAGACTTCATTTATGCTAGTCTCCTCAACGTGATATCATACACTTATTGTACAGATCTCGAAGGACGATAAAATGCTGACCCTATTTGATTGTTTCCCACGGTTACCACGAAATTTACAATCTACTTTGGACGTGGTTGGATCATGTCCAAAGTCCTTCCACACATCAAAGGCCTACTTCAAAAAACCACTCAAACGTTACAAAAACGTGTCAATTCCAAAATCAGAACCCAAAACCTAACGATTAACAACCGAAATCTATATTTTACTTGAGCACTTATGTTATCAATAACAACACAGTATACCCCCAGCTACAAAAGTATCATTCAAAATGCCTATTTCCGAAATCCTGAACATTTTATCGAGCTCCATCTGCATTTCAAATGTCTAATTACATCAACGGTAACAGGCAAGGACAGAACTTGTATCGTACACTGTAGGGACAAAAAAGAGCATCAGGGGGCATTGCTGATCAGTGTTCCTTATTTTGAACTATTCTAAAAATCATGTATTTTAAATAGTTACAATTTTTAGATGATTTCCAGCAGACGATTTTTGCCACATCTTCGTAGGCCTATTTTTAATGCTAACTATGGACTACTCGTCTAATGTGAATGTAAATGTGAACAAAACAGCTCCCCGAATAGCCCTTTTTTGTCACCGCAGCGGCTGCTTCAAATGCACAAGCGCCGGTATAGAATCACGGAGGTTATCTTCAGTAAACTCTCTTGCTTTTGTCTAGACGAACTATGTATTTACATCGGTTTGCAGTAGTGACAATTCCTGACACTTATTTCAATTGAAACACGTACAATTGCACTGAATTGAGAGGTCAAGTCGGAATATCCGTTAGGTTTCCAAACGTACGCACTCTGACATTTCCACATGGGAAACAAAGGGAATCAATGGAGACAAATGTTTGTACAAATGAAACATAGGTTACGTTCACGAATGACTCACACTGTGTACACACCTTCTGTACGCTGAGATGCTTAATCGAAACATGATAACAGCGCCATCTGGATTGTAAACTTTGTCTCGCTGCAGTCGTTTGTATAATAATTTATTGCGATAGTCGACGCTAGGAAAATTAAAGGAGACCTAACCTAAAAGTTAGGTTATATACCATTGTATTATATTACATTGCTTCAAACTGATTGGAAATAAATGTAAATAAAGAAAAATAAGAATTGAAACTAAAAGATGTTAAGTTCCGTTGGGTTAGTGTCAGTGACTCGTATAAGGTTCATATGTAACGTATATAACTGTATGTTTCACTTCTACAAAGCCCTGCAGCTAACTGGATGAAAATTTGTCTGTGTTACCGACTGTCTACCCATAAAAGTATAAAAATACGATCACCTAAATAAACGACGACTGTGTATAAGTTGTCAAAGAATACTCTGGATTGTAATGCTATTTGACGTATAACAGTTTTGTACGAGTCATTTGTAATACTCATTGACCAGGAGTTTCGCCTGCTTCTCCTCGTTTGCTACTTTGCCATGAAACTAAGCGGATTACTTTTAGTCATGCGCGTTTCAATCATTTGATTTATTCGATAAAAAATCTAGATAGTTTGTCGTTCTAGAATGACTTTAAGCGAAAAGGCAGCTGGACAAACGATCGACACATTGCTCGTCGTTTTCAGAATCGACAATCGAAGAAATGGATTGTTTCAGTGTTGAGACAGTTTTGCAGCTAGCGAGATTTTGGTCGATATAGCTTGTTGAAAATGAAATGGAATAGACTGAGTGTGGTAACTGCGCTCACAAAACTTTTAGTTCACTCAAGGAAAACAATTGGTTAACATCAGCTCGATTAATCTAAAACTTTTTTGAGTGTGGCACGTCGCAATGTATTTACAACTTTGTATAAATGGCTACTCGTTGGAAAAAATGCAGCAACTTCTGACTCATTATTGCAAAACCTTTCTAAATACGAAGGTCGATATAAAAAAAAAGTTTGAAGACCTTTTTTCAGCTAAAAACAATACTCTGGTACGCGAAAAATGCTGTAAATGACTCTGTAAAACCTTAAAAATACATTGATAAAAAATGGGTTTAGATTTGGGTCTCTCAAATCTTGCAGAACTGTCGAATGAAAATCGTATAACTGAAAAACGAAATGATGTAAGGTCCAAGATTCTAAGCTCTGTTTACTAATTTGTTTACATCATGATTGTATGTAAACAAATATTTGTTTACACAATGATTGTATATAAACTAATCTTTGTTTTTAATCTGCGTAAACAAACGTTTGCTTATGATCTCATTGGTAAAACTTTCATTTTTCAGTTCTCAAAACGCTTAACATAGAGTCCCTTTAGAACTGAGTTGCCCTACAAAAAGATTGTTTCTTCAAACAAAAATCGTGTCTGAAACATTTCGGGCAACTTTAATGTTACGCGCCACAATAAAGTTTTAAAAAACGCAACCATCGAAATGGTCCTGGTTTGGCGTGAGACAGAAAAAACTAAACCCAACCGGTTAAAAACATCTAAAACAGTGTACATCGATCGCAAAATAGAATTCCAAAATGATCGGTCCTAAAAGTTAGCTCGGAGCGATCTCGGTCTAGCTTGGAGACACCGTTCGTGTGTGTATGTGTATATGTGTATGTGTGTGTACCCGTCAAAAAATACAATTCAAGGAAAAATATAAATCTGACAGTCTTGATAAAACCGAAATTAAAAATAAAGAAAAAGTTCTTGAATTTGCCTAAAATTATGCAAAACTGTTTCAGTGCTGACATCTTTAATTTACAAGTTCACCACATACCCTTTTTGTGAATTCCACCACAATATAAATAAATCTTGATGAAGATCCGGAAAACTTTCGGTTTTGAGATATTAGTCACTGATATTTCACCTTGAATTGTAAGCCATTATCTAAATCGAACGCAAATCATAAACCACGTAAACCGATCTTAATATCCCAAACGATAAACTGCACATTCCAAAACGATATGTCACATTTGACCGCCAAACGAACTTGACATCGTTCGTTCTCGTATTCTATTGCTTTTCTCTCGACAAGATTTGCAATCTTTTCGTCCGTGGTGGAGTCGCGACGAGGTTCGCTGCAAGTCGGGTCGAAGGAACTTTGGATCATTCTTCGTTCCGGATTTCCTGGCAGAGGAGAAACAATTTTGTTTTTTAGGATCCCTCGTGGAGGGTGCGTTCGCACAGTGAAAACGAGGATGCTGAGTTGAAAACAAGGCGGACGAAAATGAAAACTGATCGCAAAAGTTGGGACAAACGATGACGAGGACATCTGAACTGGCGTAAGCGTACAAATCAACGGAAAAAGTAATAAACGAAATGGAAAAGTTGACAAAACAAGCGAGTCTCGAAGTGAACGAAAACTACTTTGGAGAAATGAGCAGTCTAACTAGGTGTAAAATAAAAAGGTCGTTCTTGTTGTTGGAAAATAGGTTGATTTGGAACGTTGTTCGAGGTTTTTGTTCTGATTTCATATTTTCATTTCGAGATAAGAGCAGCTTAGTTAACTGGAAATTGGATCACAATATTTTTAATTTACAAGTTGCTATTCTTGTTTTTCATATAAAATAGGATTTTAACTGGAAATATCTGTAGTCTAATGTCTGTCTAGTTTGAGAATCCTCTTTAATTTAGTAAACTGATTGGGTCGGTGAATGACAAAAAAAGGTGCTTCCACCTCTGAAAATAATTGTCAAATGCGAACCATCAACATTCAAATCAACCTCTATAACGAGTAGTTGTAAAAGCGTGACCGCCACCTTTTATATTCTCTACGAGGTCTGAATGAATGAACACTTGCGAACGAAATTAACCATCTCCAATGGCCAGCTCAAAGTTTGGTTAATTCGAACACGACCGTTTGGCGACTATCTATTAATCACAGCAGTTCGATTAAAACACACAAAGTGTTATATGCGTTAAACGAATCGTTCGAATGATGTTTTTATTTCCAACCACAATCTTGTTAAGGATGTCGGTACTAGTCTACTTGTAGCGTACGAACGAATAATAAAAGTAAATTTGCAAGAGAAATCGCAAACGAAACAATTTAGAAATGATTATGCGAATACAAGTTTATTCAGTTTCACAAATAATGTAAACAAAGAGTTGTTTACAAACAAATAGTATGAAAACAAAGGATTGTTTACAAATATACAGTACATAAACAAAGAATCGTTTACGTTCTGTAAACAAACTTTTTAAAATTATCATTTCTAAAAGTTTCGAATTGCAATTCTCAAAGATTTACCTTTTAATTGGTAAAACAAGCGAAATCGAACAATGACGAAATGTTTGACTTTAAATAAAATTGCTGAAGGACAAGAATCGGTCAAAACTACTTTCAGTTCTTTAATAGAAGGTCTAAAAATGATCACATTACATACAAGATACCTGCTTCATTTAAACCGACCCTTGACCTTGTCTTAAGGATGAAATTGAAAAAGGATTTCTGGCTGGTTAGACACGGTGAAAAAGGGACGGAAAATGTTCTTACCATCTCTGTGGTCAAACTGGCCAGCGCTTCTTCGACCGTCGCCGCTAATCGTCCTCCATCCTCTGTCTTCTTCCAACCTCTGACAGGTGTCGTTGGACAACCTAAAATCAACATCACAGTTGTAAGTGCCTAACATTTCCTCCCGTCTCGGCTATAAACAAGCAAATCAAATGACTTTGACTTTGGACAAGAGTCTTGCAAACTTGTTGTATAATACATGAAGAGAAGATGCGACAGCACCTCTCTCTCTGTGCAGGTATCGTATATTAAGAAACATAAACGATCTCAACACTCGTCCACAATCGAACTGAACTCATTCTTATACATCATAAAACACATAACAGAAAGTAAAGTATATATTGTAAGTAGGTAATGAGATACGTTACTTTAAATGTTTATAATGTCACGAAGAGTAGGCGCGAAAAGGGTGTAAGCTCCGAGGCATGAAATATGAAGAAAATCAATATCGAGGCATTGAGTTTCAGGAAAAGGAAATCGCTTGTTTAAAGACAAAATTCAGAGAGAACGTGATCAAAGAGGGAGACTACATGTTGGGTACTGAGACGAGAAAATGAGCTAAACCGTTCGGTTGAGAGGTGTTTCTTTATTGCCACTTTTCGTCAGAGACATTGTCTAAGCTAAACAGATCTACTGGTCATGTTGATTGTACTTTGTTCATATGTTTCATACAATAGATGTCGACGACTGAGAATCTGCGGTGAAAAAAAATGTGGATGGACTTTTTTTTCCTTGAAAATATACTTTATTGGTTCTTCGACGTTGCAGATTCTTCCATTGCTTACAAACTATGTCTACATTTCGTTTCATCGTTACACCGTGGCATCGTCAGTTAATTACATAATTACATTGTACGTAAACTGTACTCAGCAGTAGAACGTAAAGAGTAATACTTAAGACTTGGCATAAATATCGAACTTCGCAAGCAAAATGAAAAACAAGATAGAGATTATTAATCAAGGTCTGGTGAGATCACGTTGAGCTTTTGTGGGACTGCTGATCCTTCGTCAAGATGGGTCAGGCGTCCCACAAATTGGATGCTCAGCTTCAGTTAAGTCACTTTCGTGGAGAAGGAAGAGTTTTACAGTCAGACAATCAGGAAGCTCAACAGATTCGCGATCTTAGCGGAATTCGTCCAATTGTAACACCTTCGTACAGATAACGCCAATTCGAAAAGTTGACTTTAAGCTAGTCCGACAGATGGCGGGACTTCTCCTCAGTGAGAAAAATGTATTGTTTGTACTCATTCGATTGGTTCGAATTGTCTTGTATTTTAGATTTTTCCTATAAAGTAATACGCGTGACTTTGTATGCTACAACCTTTGGGAAATCCAAAATAGGATTTGGATTTCCCAATATATTTTTGCCCACTTTTCAATAATTATATTATTATCCAATAATTTGATAACAATATCATTTTCCTCAGTGTTTGGATGAAACATGGGATGAGGCAAATGGACCACTTTTGGTCTTTAACGCAAAAAGCAAATTTGACTGAATTCTTCCAGGTGTTACAAGTTACGGGAGGAACTGACTCCGTCGACAGAGGGCGCTAAATGCTAATTCTTCTCCGCGAGGTTCAACTTAGACAAAGTAGAGTTGGAGGGCGGAAATACACTTACCCATGTCCCCACTACTCGAACTCTCGGTGAAAGATGGCGTGCCCTCCGTCCAAGTCGGGGTGGAGCCTTCGGCGCTGCCGGCAGGGGGCGTCCACGTGAGTCCGCCGCCCCTACTACTGCTGCCGCCACTCTCCACGCTCAGGGACGACTTGGTTTCCCTGCCGGCACTGCCGCTGCCACTTCCACTACTCTCTAAATGAACATCGGATATGCTGCAAGAGGCAAACCCAGAGAAATTAGAGTTAATCGTAGATGGCGCAACGGTTCGCTCTTTATCCCTCGCGGAATCGCCGATCCTCTATGAGAACGTAACTTTTTTGGGTGGAAAAACATATAAAATGGTCTTTAAGGGTTTGTTTGTTTTCAATGTATAATTCAAAGTAGCGGAAAGATGTTACTTATTCTAAATGTTAGGTTCAAAAGAGGGCGTGAAGATCGATTTCGCACTAGTGTTCTCCTAAAGATTGCGACGGGTTCGGTTTCGTGACGTACTTAGATTGGTAATGGAGAAGATACTTAGACCGAGTGAAATAAATCCCACGAGTGCTGTGAAAACCCAAAAACAAACGAACCATGCATGGTATTTAGGATTGTCAATTGCGATATCGCTGTAACAATCAAAAGTAGAATAGAAAAGGTAGACAAAATTTCGTTTTGCAATCACCAATGGAGATGCTGCGAGTGATCACTATGGTGCACGGTTGCGGAGGGATAAGGAGCGGACATTTGTGTTTTTCTGGTTTTTCATCTATGACTTCTCTATACATAAATTTTTTCGGATGATGAGTTATAGAAAGATGTAGAATGAGGTTGATATTTGAAACAAAAGTCCATATGTCAATGAGGTTGAAAATACTTAAATCAAAGAGAGTGAATACATAATTTGTTGAAAAGATTTCAAAACTGAACACAGATGTCTGTGTAAATAGCAAGACTTCAGGTAATATCAAGACAAGTGAAGTCTTGACATTCAGGCAATATCAGGTAAATACGACTAATTATTAAGTAATATAACCTGTGTATAATATAATTTAATATAACATAATATACCAAGTCAGGACATAACAAGTGTAAGGTCAAAGTCCCAATTATGACCACTTTTAGCAATTGGTTTCATAAACTTTTCTTGTTATTCATTAGAATAATTGTTCGATTCAAAGAAATAAAATTCAAATGGTCGTTAGTTAGGTTAGCCAGAAGCAAAACGCAAGAAAGAAAAAGAAAAAAAAGCAGAAACAAAATTCAAATCGAGTTTCCACAACACAAATGGGTAAATTTGTTTAAATAATTATTAATAACAATTCGTTTAATTAATTTCCCTAACATCTATTATAAGGAAACTGAGTGTGCGCTACATTAATTCAAATATTCTGAATCAAAATCTGGAAGATGAACACAACTCGTGTTTCCACAACAGAAATTGGTTAATTTGTTTAAATAATTATTAATAACAATTGGTTGCATTAATTTCAATGAGACTTGCCAGAGGGAAACAAACGAAACAAAATAAACACAAAAAACTCAACAAGTGATATATTCATCCAAGTATCTAAAGGAACTACCTCGTACTACCATATTTACCTTATTGCGTCGTGATACGCTTTCGAGTGCGTGACGTGGTGCATGACTTTATTCTGTTTGGAATGTGCGGCGCTGAGGCTGCTCGATAAAACGGCCGCAGGCATTGGCTGATGATGATGATGATGTGGATGACCACCGGAAGCCAGGGTTTGGTCATTCGAACGCACCGCGTCGTCAAAAGGCGGGGGTGGGGTGGAACATGTGGAAGGAAGGGTGCCACCTACAAAAAGCGCGCTACGGTTAGCCCTAAAACGTCACAGTCGTACAATGTCTACTAAGCCAGAGGGCGTGGCCAGTTTGTTCGCTCTCCGCTCGGTTCCAACATAAATCATCAATTACATAGACAACAACAACAACAACAACATACAACATCGTTGCGCGGGACTATAGATCTCTGTAAAGTAAAGTTCGATCATTAAGAGACACACTGACACCTAACGGACTCTAACTGAAGCTGTTAGTCGCCATGTTATTTTGGTCTAGCTAGCTCAGGAACGGAGCGACTGTCTGCGACAACACATTTACGACATCGAACAACGACACTAAATGTGCGCATGCAGGGAACGGTAATTGAGAGGTGCAGCTGTGGACTCCAGACAGGTTTGGATCAGATTTCTGACTGGTTCCAAGTTTCTTGACTTGGTACATGCACAGATTTCTCCAAACTATCAAGGGTAGTTAGACAATCTACACCTGACCATCGTAAATGGTCCATCCGATTTCGTTGACCATCGAAGATTCCAACTCCCAGAAACCTGTCCAGAGACCAGCGTTCCAGAACATCGACCACCTCTAGCGACATCGTTCTGGTTGATTGAACACCGAGTTAGGACCAAGACCACCATGACCTAGACGAAGGCCACGTGTTCCGGGCCTTTGCGACGCAGTCTGTGCAGGAACGACACGTTGGGTTCCAGGACAGCAGGTTCTCTCTCATCCTCCTGCAGTGCCTGCAGAGTGCACTTTCCTTTAGTGACCGTCTTCTTGTAGAACCTGACCCTGGGGTGAGGAGTGGACACCTCCTGCTCACGAGAACTGCATTCAGGCTGCTGTCTCTCAAACATGAATGTGTCCTCCTTGAAGACCCTCCTCCTCTCCTTCCTCCTCCCAACTCCCTCCTCTTCCTCCACCCAATAGGTCCTAACTTCCTGCCCTTCTTCCCTGACCTCCTTCCTAACTTCTTGGGCCTTCTTCCTCTGTCTCTCATTGTAGGTCTCCGACAACTTCTTGTCCTTTCGCGACAGCTTGAAGTTCATTAGACTCTCGTTCTTGGACGGATTGATGAAGTACGTGAACTTGCCCATCAGGATGTGGTGCGAGGTGGTGCGTTCCAGAGGGCGCTTGCGGCGCTCCGGACGGAACGGACTGGGACTCGTGCGGATGACGTAACGGTCGTTGACCTTTTCGACGCTGACGAACTCCTCCTCGTCGAGGCGGAGCTTGGGGAGGGACGGGGCATGCAAAGGAAACACGTCGGCATGCAAGCAATCGGATGTTGCGTGTTCACCTCGCTCGCTCTTGTTCCGGACGCCTCCGCGGGGCGGCAC
>JABFPB010004300.1:0-15161 GCA_022817645.1 Ceratoteleas bidentatus | reverse complement strand
GTCCATTTCCATGCCCGCGAGGAAAGAGTTTCCGCGCGATATCTACGATCCCCCGTGTATTCCGGGCGAGCCGCCGCGGAGGCGGACGACTGCGTCGCCGAGAGCGCGCGCTATGATTTTTCTCCGCCAACTGACGTTTAGGAGAGTTTGTTTGGGTTTAGGGAGCCGAGGGTACGATGATAAACGAAATTACGCCTCTGATTTGGAACGCTTTATTCCGGCGCGCCTTATCGGTCGTTGCGCCTTTGTTTTTCATTATCATATTTTTCGCGTTCAGTTTAATTCCCCGGCAACTCGTGGGATAAATTGTTGCGGATAAATGCGACGGCTTGGCGGCGTCGATTGTTTATCGTGTCATAAGTTGCCGATGATGGCCCGGGGAGCGGGCCGCGCGAATGCTAATGTAATCTAGCGAAGCTCTCGGCTTTTTCTGCGGGATTTAAGTCGGCCGGGGCAAGACGGCCCGGGTCCGACCGTTACAAGTATCGACGCCGTTATCGTTTGCCCAAATGGAGGCCG
This sequence comes from Ceratoteleas bidentatus, assembly GCA_022817645.1. Taxonomy (NCBI): domain Eukaryota; kingdom Metazoa; phylum Arthropoda; class Insecta; order Hymenoptera; family Scelionidae; genus Ceratoteleas; species Ceratoteleas bidentatus. The sequence goes on along the minus strand of JABFPB010004300.1, from coordinate 14,642 downwards.
CTTGTTTATTTCGGCCCGTTTTGGCCGAGGTGTTTGTGTTTACTCAAGGTACTGATCCCGAAGCCATTCCGCTTGATGGGCGCCGGCGCTACTATGTCTGCCAGCGTCAGATCGAGAACCTCGCCAGACGATACACCCGCTAATATCCCTGTCCAGTGAAAAGCCGACTAGATTTTACCCAGTTTATCATGGCTCTCATTAGGTTGTAGGAAGTTGTACTTGTCTAGAGAAAACGTGCAAGAAACTAACCAGAAACTGGCAAGTATAACCTGACCATACAAACAAATTAGACGCGATTCTAACAAGTAAAAACAGGTCAGAATCTTGTTTAAATTTCGCCGAGTAAAAGTTTGCATATATTAGATTAGTAAACAAGTTCAGGGCCATACTTGTCAGTGTTGAAATTACTAGTTTCAGTATTTCGTTAATTAAAATATTAAAAATGCATAAAATATTGTCGTGACATCCGACGGTGACTAGTGTCGTAGAGAGGGGGGGGGAGACGGAGTCCAGAACTGCGGGAGAATCGCGTTCCGTCTGCGACGTCAGTGTTTTGGGGTTAGGTCGGAGATCGGCGACCAAATCAGCGGGTGAAAACACTTATCCGTATGCGACGTTATAGGTTAGGTCGAGCGGCTGCGGGGAAGGTCCGTCCTGGGTGTCGGTGTCGAGAGCTCCGGAAGGTCGATGTCGGTGGAACATCCGGTCGGCGGTGGTTTTCGGAAAATTCGGCTGGAGCCGATGCCTTCGGCGGATTTATTCGCCAAAGGGATAAAAAATGGTGAAGGGAGATTTCGGGAAGAAATTCCCAATCAAAAAGAGGTTATCTGTCAAGTGGCAAGATGTCTGCCGACGCGAGCAGATGCTGTCGAGATCATGCAGGAGCTTTATTCTTAAGCTTTCAAAAAGTTGGTACATTTGCGGGTGGCGCCGTGGCGACGCCACCTAGCAGCGCGGCGGCCGAAACTTCGCTCGATTCGAAGCGCGGTGCACTTGATAGTCTCAGGGGTGTGAGGTGTCGGCGCGCGTCTTTGGTTTTCGGAACATGTTAACACGGCGCGATACAAATGGAAAAATCGGAAATTATCGACAAATAATAAATATTGGTCCGCTGCGATATCGCTGTGATACCGCTGTGATATCCTTGTGATACCGCTGTGATATCGCTATCGCTGTGATATCTCATTTATCCCACACTGAAAGGGAAATTTGGAGTCTTATACGATTAACATGCTTGCGCTACTCATGTGATATCGTCTCCATATCACATCGATATCACCGTGATATTTGTGGTTGCCTGAGTTGACATATATTACTAACTAGTGCCTGGCGAGTTTTACCTTCGAGGCTAGTCAAGAAAAAAATCTCACTGTATAACGTCTAACGAAAAACTAAGTTGAATTTTTACTTGCGGAACCGTGGCCTATTCCGCACAAACCGGCGATACTATCGATGAAAAAATCGCGCTCCGCTAATGAGCGCCGCTTGTTGCTAATTAGCCGCAATTACCGGGGTATTTTCGAACCCCGGCGAAACACGAGTGACGACTATTTTTGCGCGGCGCAACAAGGGCTGCAACAACACGTCCGAAATGCGCCTAATTAAGCCGAAAAAAGCGAGTATCGGCGATAAATAATGCAGCGTTATTTCGGCATTGTTTATCTAACGCCGACAACGGACGCAAATAGCCCGCGACTTGACTTCCGCCATAACTTGTACAAATCAATTTCCAGCCGGGCCATTTTGCATACATTACCGGCATAAAACTCGTATGCAACTCGCGCGAAATAAAGCCCGCGCGAATCTCCATCATAATCCCGGGGCGCGTTTTTTCGGGCGACGTCCCCCGCGTTATGTACGGTTCAGCAGGTGCAAAATATTTCAGCCGCGGCAATACACCGCGCGCCAATATTGAATCTTAGTCAAATCAGTCGTACGCAAGATTTCGGGCTGTATAAATAATCGATCCGGCTTAAATAACACGCGCCCGAATATTAATTCGTAAATCAACGCGCTCATTCGGTGCGCTGGCCCCCGCCGGCTTTTTTCCATTGATACTCCGAGTCCGCGTTATTGGCGAATCGTTGCACTTTCAACGGTATTTCAAAATGCTCTTTTTCTGAATATCCGACGATTTATGGCCGCACATCGCGCACTCCATCGCATCGACATTATAGCCCCGCGCGTTATACGCGCTGTCCCGCGTATCTGGTAACGCACTCTCATTCGTTTATTTATCGCACGGAAATTTCGCTGATTAGTATCGTGCGGACTGCGCTAATGCGTTGTCTCGTAATTCATCGATTTTAACGACTCGCGCGGCGTCGGCCCATTGAATCAGCGCGTTCGCGTTGCCGCGTCACGATAGGCATCGATAAAAGCGCAAATGCCGCGTCGTTAATAAGAAACGCCTGACGATTTCGCCGAAAAGTCGACGGCTTTTCCGGCCGAGATGGTAGATCAGCATTAGCGGAGTCATCGATGATCATGCGTAACCATTGACGACCGCTGATGACGAGTTATGGTCGCGTGTGATTGGTGACGGTCATCAATACTTAGTCGCACGCTAGATTTCGCCGGAAATTTTGCGAACCGACGATAATGATAAGTCACGAGCATCGATCGGCAATGAAAACGAAGGGGGAGGCTAATTAATAGACCAGTGTCAATTATGGTATCCAATAGCGATGTCAGCATTATTATTTTTGTTACTACTTAAAACTATCCCCCCAAAAAGTGAACATACCTTTGGTCTTATGGAAATATATAAATCATTAATGCTAGATATATTTACTTGGGAACGTTGGGTCATCATATACTGTTGAAGGGTTTCTAGATGAAAAAATATTTTCAAAAGCACTTCAAATTCGTAGAAACGATGCAGATAATTTTAGGAATAGGTGTTTTAGGTTTAGAAAATATGTTTTGAAAACGTTTGGAGGGACGCTGGAACTGTATAGATCAAGCAAATGTTGGTTCCTGCCAAACTTGTGACGCGACGCAGGAAACATGATGGATCCCGAGCTATCGTCTTTTCGTCCCGCGGCGACCATCCGTCAAGTCCGTCCGAACAAAAGTACAGCGCGGTCGTGTCATCGGGGCCGAGTTATCCGAGTGATAGATGGCGTCGATGCTGCGTTAACTGGCCGAGACTTGGCCTATCGCGACGAATAGATACGTATGCGTACGCGGAACGGGGCTGCGTGTCGTGTAAACAGCGTCGCGGTAATGCTGATAGATTCAGTCGGGCGACTAAAACATTTCGCGGACACCGACGGTCATGCGTGCTACTCAAACCGCGAACTCGTGCACCGTTATGCTAATGCGAGTCTTTTACGTAGGCTATTAGACGATTTACAGTGGCACTGCTGTCTTGCAGGAAGTTTAGAGCTTTGAGATATGGCAGATTCGTTGGCGTTGCTGAACAGGAGGAGATGGAGTATTTTTAAGGGGTTGTTGGATAGGGAGTTCCACAAAAATACTTTTTTGGAACGCTGACGACTCATACTAATTTTAGTTTTAATGGTAGATTTACATGTCGAAGTCAGTTAAATATTATTATTCGTCAGTTTATGGAGAAAAACATCAGAATGATCATGAATCTAGTATTAATATGTATTAATATACTTAGCTGGGAATTTCATAGTTTGAGTCATCATAATAGTCTATGATCATACAAGCTGAACAGTCTGTTATGATTATAGACTTACGTATGAGCTTATACCATTTGGTATTACTCCAACTACAGTGTGAAAACAGTCTGGTGAAAGTCTGCATATACTTTGGTTGGTGTCTGGATATAGCCTATCAACAGTGTCAGCAATGTACGGTACTAGTACGGATACTTATCAGTTCTCTAAGAGAAATCTCTGGATATTGTCTTGATACTATATAACAATAGTCTAGAATGGGTACTGTTTGGTAGGAACGAAAATTGTTTGATGGGAATTTGAAAACAGTCTCATAAAGTTGAGAAGCTGAAATCGTTCTATCCGAAAGACAAGTTGATCTCCAAAAAGTGTGTGCATCATGAGTCTTTCACGTTATCATAACGAAAGGTATACCCTAAACCCTCTAAAAGTACTAATGAACCTGCTTCAAAACGTTCCTACCAAATCTAGAAAAATTATCCCAAAATTTCACATAGGTCAACCTGACATCACAGTTCACAATTCACCCTACCTAAAATCCTCCTCAAGCCTATAAAAACCCAATCGAAACTGTCCCCAACTGAATTCTTCCGAAATCCTTCATCGATGATTTCTCACGCATTCTAATTCACTCGCCCGACTCGCCCCTTGCCGGCACCGGTTATCGATTAAACCCGAACGAAAGGCGAAAGCGTTATTTTACTTTGCGCGCAAAAAGACCTCGCGCCGGCTATGAATTTCCCGTAACCGTCTGAACCTGCCACGTAATTACGTACGATTTTTCGCGTGAGTCCCGACGTCCGATAAATTCCGCCCGTCCGACTCATTAATCGGAAATATCAAACGTCGTCGGGGCGCCGTAAAAACTTTTCGTCCGAAACAATGAGTCCGTTCGTCGGAATAGGGGGGCAGGGGGAATTCCGCGAGTCGCGCATCGGCACATTCGAGCGGATCAAATCCATCAGGCGCAGTCGGTGCGAGCCATCGGTCCGGCGTATCGCCATCCCCCACGGGTCGGATAAATACTTATTTAACGCGCTTATGCATGCAGCCGCGGTAGCGATACGACTCGTAAATCTGTCCGAGGAAGCACAATGCTGCTAATTATATACAATCCCGTGACGCGAGCGAGAAGGAGCCAGGGCTTCGGGGTCGCGCGCGATGCAGACAGCGCGAACGACGATACCGAGGACGAAGGAAATGAAAAGCGAGAGAGAGGCCGGCGGAGCGAGGAGGACGCGATCGGGGGCCGGTGCCCCTGCCGCGGGACCCCACCTCGCTCAAAAGTCGCGCAGATTTATTGCTGAAGAGAGGAGGGAAAATGTCGACCTAAGCTCATACGTACGGAGCCTGGCAGTTTGTATGCGCGTGCACTCCGGCCCGAGAGAGCAAGACAGTGAGGCGAAGCGACGAAGACGGGGGGCTTGGGGTGGGCGGAAGGGGTTGGCGCGAGCGAGAGCGCGGCCGCGGCAAAAAGACGGGAGCGAGACGGACGCCGGCCTGGAAAGAGAACGGAGCTATAAATTCCGTCCCCGCGCTCGTCGGGCGCTCGTCGTGCTGTATTGCTGATTTATAAATATGACTGTAGCGAAGTATAATAATACGTATCCACCGAGGCGAGTCCCCTCGCCGCCACCCCACGGTCTTCCCTCGCGGCGACCTCGGAGACTGGCAACCCGAGACGCCGACCTTTGAAACGCGAGGACGGCCGATCCACCGGGCGTCAATTGCGACGAGAATTATTCAATCCCCGGCGAGAATCGCGGATATGCGGCTGGAAAAATATTTGGGGAAGGTGTAAGGCGATACAGTTCGGACCCGGCTGAAATCGGAGCGGGACTGGGGCCTCCGTGCGACCAAGTGGATTGGCATCGTCTGCGGTGGGGGTGGAGTGCCATTCCGAAAGGTGGAGTGGTGTTGGGTATCCGGGCGAGGAATTTTGGAGAGATAGTATGAGCACCTGGGAGTGAAGGTGTAAGAGTTTTAAGGTTGGGGTGAACAATTTTCAGGTAAAATTGTTTGGTACTCGGTACAACCTTCTGCTTCTCATACTGTTTAACCTGCCTGGACCTGAATCTTCCATTCAGAAATCATGGAATTTCAACCACTTAGAAGCTTCTAAGATTCTTCTTAGAAGAGATGATTGAGGAACTAACAAAACATGTTGATAGTCAAGACGTTGCCATCTTCATTGTCAACCTTATATCAACCATATAGTAAACTAAAACACTCCTAGGACTTCTAAAAGCAATATTACCAACGACGTCGAGACAATAAATATCTTCTTTCTTGGACTTACTAACATTTCTCTGCCTAGACTAATAGGAATGACTGTTTCTGTTCCAATTAAACAATCGGTTGAACCATTTCATTCATAGAACCAGCAATGTCAACATTCAGTCTTAAATCTAACTTGTACTTGGATTCAGCGCCTTATGTATTGAAGCTATCTACCATTAACTATTAATATAATTTATGGATTCACATGAAGATTATGAATGGAAGTGATAGTTCAAACCAACACCACCCAAGGAACCAAGAGAATAAATATGTTCAAAAACAACTCACCAACATCTATCCACCTAGAATAAGAGGAAGGGTAAATTTGAAATTAATTCCTTCTTAGAGTAAGAAGTACAATCTATTTCATCCAAGGAACAGCGAATGTCAAAAAGAGTTCCTCCTTGAATCCACCTCCCAACAACACCTAAGCAACAATTCACGCTCCACCTCCCATCGTAAAGAACTCCAAACCTTTCTCCACCGAGCCCAGTCCAGAAACCCCTACAAAGAAGAACCCCCAACACCGCCCTCCCATCCAGCAGGTTGCACTAATGGATCATCTGCGGCATCATATCCCATTTAGCTCGATCCCGGCAAAGCAGGAGTCCACGTCGCTTTGCTCTCATCCAATATCTTTGGAAGCCACCCTGACACACCATCCGAGGTAGAATCTGCTTACTACCAGGCCGGGGCACTGGCGCGTGCTATACATAAACTGCGGGCGTAATTGAAAATTGATTTACGCGGTCCAAGCTATCAGTCGCGAAGATGAGAACGGCGGCCGTTGGGCTGCGCTGGAGAACGGAGAGTGCCGGGAGGGACGGAAAAGTGAGAGCGAAGCCCTCGCCGGGGGTGGGACGCAGCGCGCCTGTGTACCGTACCGATGTCAGAAGTGGAAAAGCGGGATAGCAGCTCGAAGGCGGAGGGAGCGGAGGAAACAAAAAGCAGACTTCAAGCCGGCATCGCGCCCCTATACCGTGCGACGTCACTTGCAGAGTATAATCAGGATTTGTAGCGAGGCCGAGCGACTACGGCGACGAGCAGGGTGCCGCGCCAGGGTCGGGCGCGGGTTCAGACGTTATTAAGGCGCGACAAGAACTACGCTGTGACGAGCGGTGCCGACGCCGCCACCAGAAGACACACCGTGGCTCGCGTGATTTATACGACAGCGGCACCGAGCGGACGAGGCCATCCGGGCGCGATTCTGCTATCAACGCACTTATAGACTCTGCTATTCTCGTCCGAAATGCCGCCCGAGTGAGCGATGGTCTCGTACCGCGACTTTGACAAACGGGGTCCCTAGACCTGCGATCTTAGGCCAAGAAGTCGAAGGGGTTGGGGGTCTGTGAATTCCCTATGGGATTGCTGGGGATGGGGTGAATGGGTCGTGGAATATATGATTTGAGAACCTTGAGAAGAATTGGTAGAGATTCTTCGGTGGCAAGTTTGGATGGAGGTGAAATGTGTCTACGACGGAGCAAAAAATGTGTATCCAAAACTAATCTTGATGTAGAAGGCAGAATGTTGAAGCAATAGAAAAGTCAGTTGGATCAAAAGCGAATTCGGGTGTTTCAATAAATACTGCTGCATGCAACAGCCTTGCGTTCTAAGTAAAGTTTGTTTTTGGTTTAGTATTGCATTTTTTTCCTCATGTGGTCCCCGTAAAAACCCGTAAAAAATGTCCAGCCACAAATTGGACTCTTGAACTGAAACGCGAGGAGAAAAAATGCCATTGAACCAAACACAAACATTAAATAGAAGACAAAATCTTGATACAAAAGCGATTGCTTTCGAGTCAAGCGCGAATTGCTGCTGTTCCAACATTCTACTGCGAGCTTGGCAATGTAGTGTTGGGTCAATAGATATCACTATTCTTAGTTTTAGTAAAACATTGCTGTTGGTTCAATGGTATTTTTTTCTCCCCGTGAAGGATAGTGAGAAGGCCGGAAGGAGGGCATATCTGATTCATTCGAAATGATCTTAAAGAAAGGAACTTTTGAGAAATATGTAATCTTCTAACGTGAACCTGTCAATCTATATCCACATCATTTTAGAAATCGATGTTATTGAGACGACTGATTCATGTACATCCTGGTTGTACGCGTAGAATTAAATCGAATTTTGGTAATATTTTGTAGACTCCGTTTTCATAAGGCTTTCAAAACAAGAGATCAGTCACGGAGCGCTTCTCAATCCAAGTCTAAGGAAAAAGAATTCTGATTTGATTTCCGACTACATAATCTGACGCCTAAGTATTTTACAATGGATTTTTTAACATATTTTTATTAGAATTTCAAATAGGGTTGACGAAATGGGGCTTGCTGCATTTCCTCTAATTTAGAGTCTGAATTTATATCTAGATGATCTTAAAAAAACCTTTGTTGGAATTTGCGCTACACCATTTGATGATTACCTTGGAATGAAGTGTAAATGATTTTCAGATTATAACTTCGAATAGAGTAACGAAATATTCTGGGTGACTAAATACTTCTCAATCCATATCTAGATTATCTTATCCCCAACGGAGCCGAAAGTTTAACACTCGCTTGGCGAACGAATAGCTGAACGTTGTGTTCAGGTTTCTTGAACGTCCCAAACTGTCTATGAACATTCAGGGAACCGACTAACGTCCGGCTCTGGGAGGTGCTCTAAGATTGACATCTAGTTGAGATCAACTACATCTCAATCCAGATCTAGTTGAGATCAACTAGATCTCAATCCAGATCTAGTTGAGATCAACTAGATCTCAATCCAGATCTAGTTGAGATCAACTAGATCTAAATCCAGATCTAGTTGAGATCAACTAGATCTCAATCCAGATCTACTTAATCTTAGGATTAGATGGTCTAGCTGATCTTCTGCTCTTCTAACTAGTTACCTCAGAATACATTCTAACTCTACAACATACACCACCCTCAAATAGTGTTCAGAATGTTGATCCAATTGCGATTGGAACCCTCCATTAAAAATCACACACTTAAACACCTCACAATAGATTCCAGTATCACCTCTCCCTCCAACTTCCTCCATACCTGAAAACACTCTACCCCGAATCCTCAGCGATCTCCAGAGCCCTCAGAAAGAAATTTCCCGATCAACCTCCTCTTCCTACCGTTTGATCACCTTCCAATCGATTCCCACGCATAAGTGATCACCCGAAAAGCGGTGCGCAAGTGTCGGGATTCTTCCGGCCCGAGGAAATTTGATCGCCGGGCAGTCGCAGCTCGAACGAATTCATACGGGCGTGAAAAATCGGCTGCTGATTTACCGGCGGGACGGACGGCTCGTCGCCGCACGTACGTCAGTGCGCGCGCGACGTTATTTATTGGCGGCAGCTGACGGCGGCCCCCGAAATCGCGCGACGAATCGCCGCTCCCGTGGCCGGTTACGTCGCGATTCCCGATCGATCCGGCGGTTCGATCGCGACCCTGCCTAGCCCGGCACCCCCTCGACTTTTGATCTTAGGCCTCCCCCTCGCGCCATTGCGCTGTCACCAATAAGTCAAAGTTATCCCCGGCGGAGAAAAATGCCAGGCGTTTCCCAGAGCGGAGAAAGGCCGGCTTTCTCGTCGTGATTTGTGGCGGCCGCTCGCTCAAGTTGCCGCGGCAATGAGTCGGTCAGTCGTAAATATCCCGCTGGATCCAGACAGGAACGACAGCGCGAAGGATGGACGGACGCACGCAACCCTCCGTGATTCGCCCTTTTATCGTACATCACGCGCGCAAAAGCGCATCAAAGTCGTCCTAAGTGAAAGCCCGGGCGGCAGCTTCCGGCGCAGCATTGTCGCCGAGCCGAGGTTGCAATCGGAACGGACGTTATCGGCGATTTATGATCCGGGCATAAAAGTGCCCCTGGGTCCATTGCTAATGAATTAATTAGCGGCGAAAAAACAGGAAGCTTTTTATCGTCCGGGTTTTACAAGCGCGCACGTTTATGCAGGCAAATGAAATTCACGGCGAGGGGCTTAATGGAAATCGCGCCGATGAATTTCGTCGCGAATTTCGGGGCGCGTGCTTTTTTACCGCCCGATTAGAAAAGCGCGAGTCCGCGATCGCCGATCAAATTCACGATCGCGCTCTCCACCCACTCGGCCGGAGTATGCCTGGGCTCCACCCCTCCCTTAAATCACTCATTCTTTAATAATAGACAGATCCCATTATAATACTCGAGATTTATACCCGTGGCCCCCTTTTCTTTTTAACGATAAATTTCGTCTTTCGCTCCTCTTTTTTTCTCCTTCCGACCTCTTTCCGTCCTACCCGTTCGCCTCCCCCTCCCCGACCCCCTCACCGGCTCTTTCTCTTACACCGGATTAGCAGACCGCACCGAGCTAACGGCTTCTCTAATAACGATGCGCCAGGGAGACTTTCGAGGCGGCCAACGACGCTGCATTATATTTATTTAACGATACCCGCTTATTTATTTCGAGCGCTTTTCCTTGAATAAAACTTTTTCGGAGTCGCTTGCGCGATCCTATATTCATAAATGTGCGGCGCCGCCCGGACGTAAAGGCAGATGTATTTTTCATGTTTGTTTTGCTTAATAACTCGATCCGGCTGTAATTATCGGACATTGCGGTTACATCGATTGCTGGTCCCCTGTAAACATGGTTTATCTGTCGATACGTCGCATTGTTTGTACTCAAGACCCTCCTTAAGTGCTTATAAACAGTACTTCAAGTCAATTCAACTTCAGCAAATGTGTATGTTTACAAACAATTGCAGGTTGGATTTGTACACAAACATAATTGTTTGTATACATTGCTTGCGACAGACATTTTTGTCACAAGTCAGCAAGAGAAGTATGTTTGTACATTGAACTTGCTCTTAAGTCGAACTTGTTTCAGAACGAACGGAAAGGCGTGAAAAGCGGAAACTTATTTGTAAACATCGACTTGTTTGAAAAAGTACAGAAACATAGATTACCTTGTAAAGATACAAACACTGCCTTGTTTGTAAACATAATCAAACGCGGATTCGTTGGTAAACATACATAAACACGAATTTGTTTGTAAACATACAAACAAACGGATTCGTTTGTAAACATACATACACACGGATTTGTTTACAAATATACATAAACACCGATTTATTGTTTACAAACATTGTAAACAAAACATTTGACGCCACAAATCAGCTTGTCAACAAAAAACGCAAAAAAGACAGTTTCTCACAGTTTTTTCTTGCTTCGAAATTCCGATTAACGCACGACAAGCGGAATTCGCAGGAACGCAGACCAACATTGTCGTCGACGGAGACGACGCATCGCGGCAACTGGTGAACGGTTTCGTCGAAGCGCGTCGACGTGGTCGCATGTGCGCGTGCAACCGGACCTATAAATATTGTCGAAACGCGTCAAATAAATCTGAAGCTTTCCCAGGATACAGGCAGGACAAAAAGGAACCCGGGTGAGTGATGGTCCGATGGCCGCGGCAAGGGTGACCCCCTATTTATTGCCGAATTAAACCGCGTCACCATTAATTTGCATACCGTTGCCGCGGGCTATAACGCACGCAGAGAGGACGTGGCCGTCGGCTATATATTCGCGGACCGCGCCGTAATAATGCATGCGCGTTTATTAGCGAAGATTCGGGGCAAGAAGAACAGACGAGTCGACAGCGCGGCCTGCCTTCGAGCCAGCTTCAATGAAATTTGCCGTCTAATGCAATTGTTCGGACGGAATGATGAAACGCGGCCCGCGCTAATGAGATATTAGTATCACGGGCGATGCTTAGGTCGCCGCCACGTTGACAGGCCTTCTTTGGTTTTGGAAAGAAGTTTGACGCGATCATGCGCGCGATACAATTAACGTGTTTCGAGGGAAATGGCGTTGAAATTACGTTGAGATTAGTCGAAATCTACCAATTTTGAAGGCAAGCGTTCAGGAAAGGAAATTTGTTATATAATGCTTTGTATTGTTTTATACCTTGTAAGCGTAGAAACATTTCAATTTGTTTGTACACACAAATAAATATGATCTTGTTTGTAAACATTAGAACACGGGTGTTTATAAACATTCAAAAACACTTGAAGAATTTGTTGGTAGACGAATATAAACACGCATGTGTTGGTCAACATACAAATTTGTTTGTAATCATTGAAAAGTACGAATTTTTTTATAACCGTATAAAAATGTTTGAAAAAAATGTGTTTGTAAACATTCTCAATTCGTGATTAAACAATGTCTGAAGGTCAAAGTAATTTGTAAACAGAAAAAAATGCCAGTTTGTTTGTAAACGACGCATATGTAAACAATAACACAAACTATTTCCCACCATTTTTCGAAGATTGTATTCGGTTTTTTATTTATGACTCATCCTTAAAGAAATTGACCCTAACCAATCTGATTTCAACAATATCAAGACAAATCTGATTACTATCTATGAAGGATGAACTACTTTAAGATAAACAAACTGAAACATGGTTTAATCATTCAGTAAACTCAATTTATTTCGAAAATAGTGACTCTTTAGTAAAATACGCGCAACGACAAAGAGAGAACAAGCTGTGTAAAAAATATACAAATAACGCTTCATTGGTTCGGATTAGTGATAAATTGTTGAACGCAAAGGCGGAAGTATATATAAACGAATTACAGGCCGGAATATGAACACTTTTCGCATGAGCAACGCTTTTTTACATTTATAAACGAATAATTCGTCGTCACGTGTTCCGCGTCCATTAATTTGCGCCGATTATCATCAATTGATTATCTCTCATTATACCCGCAACAGCGCAACCAACACTTCGAAGCGGCGTCGGCAAGTTGACCCCTCGGCCGAAAATCTCGCAAAAACGCGGGCTGCGAGTTCGCGTTATTATTTTTTTGTTGCCGCCCCGGTTTAATTCGCTAAACATCGAGTTAAACGAAACCCGACTCGGACCTTTCCCCCGCGCTTTTTACCTTTCCGTCACATGCATTCGTTCATTGATAATATACTCTTTCAATTATTTTCATTTAATTAGTTTGACCACTAATTAAATTTCGTGCGCTATAAAAACACGATGAATATTTATTTGATTTTATCGGCGAAATTGAATCAAATTATTTTCCGCGAATAATCGAACTTATTGTTTATTAACATTATCATATAATCAATAAACATTCGAACGCACCGGGCCGCGCGCGCAGTCAGCCCTTTTTTCGCGCGTTTCTTCGTCTGACTGACTGCGCTAAATTTAGCGCGAAAACAACGGCGAACTGAAGTGCTGAAGTGTTGCACATTTCAAATGCAATAATTCAATTTCGGTGTAAAGATTTTAAGTTTGACTTTATTTTTAAATTCGTCTCTGTTTTTCGCGAGTTTCTTCGTCTGACGGATTGCGCTAAATTTTGCGCAAAACCAACGGTTAAACGAAGTGGTGTCAGTACTGCGACAATTCAATTTTGGTTAAAAAATGTTGAATTTGGTTTTACTTTTTAATACGTCCCTTTTTTCGCGCGTCTCTTCGTCTGACGGATTGCGCTAATTTTAGCGCAATCAACTAAGGACAAAACGATGTGCTGAAGTGTTACCAATGTGAATTGCAACAATTCAATTTCAATCCACAATTTCTAAGATTGGTTTTATCGTTGAGTTTTGAAAAGTTTCGACATTTTTTTGTCATTCTTGACGGTTGCTCTGTTCCCCCTGTTTTTCAAAACTGCCTCGTGGCGCGAAGTACAGGAGCGAAAGGAACGGCGTATCGATCACTGCGACGAGAGTGGCGCGTTACGATTCACGCCATAAATTAGCAATTATTTAATTTTCGTCGGGCCCCGAGTCCTTAGACGGCTCTAAATCAGTCTCCGGGCAAAAAGCATAGATAACTATGACGCATGGCCGACGCCGAGAGAGACGGTGAAACGGGTCGGGGCCGATTTCAAACTCGGCTCGGCGTGTGGGAAAGAACGGCCCAAGTGCGTCGCTCGCGACCGAAAAACCGTCGCGAAATCGCCGATGAAAATCGGGAAACCGTCGACGTCGAAGCGGAGGATCGCAGGGGGAACGGTGAATTATGCGATACGAATGTGTCGCGGTAAATAATCGCGTTCACGGTTGACGATTAATCACGCGTTTATTTTGAGCGGTGTTACTTAATGAACGGTGAGGACGTTACGCCGCGAGTGTGTCTAATGCGACGCGGCTTTTTGCCGGGGAACACGGCGTTCGCGCGTAGATTCGCGGCGGCTTGACGTCGGGATGGGGTAGGTGGGGTGTTAGCATTTTCGGGGGAAAAGTCGGGGAATAGAGGTTGATGAATTTTGAGGGATTGGGCTGGTGGTGTGATATTTTCATCGTGTTGATAGGTTTCATGTGGGATTGAAGAAGGCGTGAGCAAAATATGAGAAAAGGAAAATTGTTCAAACTGAATGTAAAGTCAATGATTTGAGATTGAATTTTCTGTAGTTTCATTTGATTAAAATTAGAATTGTTCGTTTTTATGACATCATATACATTTTTTGAGGTTATGCGAGGTTACATAGGTCTGGAATGGTATCCCAATATATACATTTAATTTGGCTCATTTAAATAAAATATTTAATTAGCGTAGCACTAACCAAAATATTTGGTTAAACCAACCAAATTGTGGGTAATTTCAAACAAACCTACACTAACAAAATATTCTCCATTTTAACAGGGTACAAACAGGTATTCTAACTTACATTTCAAATTTTATTTGATATTTTGTTTGGCTTTTAAAATTACATTACATATGTAAAAAAAAG
>JABFPB010004299.1:0-15160 GCA_022817645.1 Ceratoteleas bidentatus | reverse complement strand
ATTGTTGGTTCTGGGATAACTGATTCCATTTTTGTTTATTTCAGTTGCAGTGATCGGTGCAACAAAAGGATGGCTGGAGGAGGCAAAAATTCGCCACAAATTCTGAAAACCCAACAAAACGGCTATTGCGCGAAGTCACCGAAATTTGTCCACAGGCGTCCCTGCATTGAAAATTCCGACAGTCTCTCGGTCCTTCACAGTTCGCGTTCGAGGTCGTCGAAGACTGCGGATGCGGACGTTTGCTCGTCGTGCGCGGGAGTCCGTTTGACCATTTGTCCTCATTCCTTTGATACGCCCATCAGTCAAGATGATAGCTCCCTGGACGTTAGGTCTTGGCTCCCGTGGCGACGCAATTCGTCAAGGTCAACGAGGTACTTAACCTGGCGAAGCTTTTTCGCTGATTTGAGTCTGCGAAAACGTCCCCAGTAAAAACGACATACCATTAAAACAAACCAGACCCCTGACGGTCGTCGATCTGTAACCATCACCTTTATATAAACCTTTATATTTCAGTATCAAATAAAAAAATCTTTACCCATGATGATTCTTTCCCTTATTCCAAGGTCAAACAAATCTTGACCCATGATGATTCATTCCCTTTTTCCAAGGTCAAAGAAATCTTGAATCTTGATGATCCATGCCCTTTTTCAAGGTCAAACAAATCTTGACCCATGATGATCCATTCCCTTTTGTCAAGGTCAAACAAATCTTGACCGATGATGATCCATTTCCTTTTTTCAAGGTCAAAGAAATCTTGAATCTTGATGATCCATGTCCTTTTTCAAGGTCAAAAAAATCTTGACCCATGTTGATCTATTCCCTTTTTTCAAGGTCAAACAATCTTGACCCACGATGATCAATTCCCTTTTTCGAAGGTCAAACAATTTTTTTTTTGATTGACTAGTCTGAAGGTCATTTAAGACCCAATCTTCTCTCTTCGGTATAAAAAGAGAACAAGACGCTGACGCCGGCGAAAAATGTTATCCCTCTTTCTGTTTTGACATCGCTCGTTCTTTGTTCCAAGATGTTCAGCAGGACGATGTCGGAATGAGGAAACGACTGGGTGCTTCGAGTGCGACGGAATGACGGGAATGCGAGGCAAAAATCGATCAGCCGGGAACCGTTTGCCGCTGTCGCACAAAAACCACGGGCCGTGCCATTTCTGTTCCGAATCGTCGGACAAATCAGGTCGACGAGCGGCGACGCAACGAAACGCCGGGTCAAGTTCGGGGTGCCAAAGTCACTCCGTCACGGACCGGTGCGCTCGCCGGACGCATCACTTGTCGAAGTTCGGGTTTGATGGGCTGCAACACGTGGAACCCGCGGCCCGATTGGATTCGCGCAAGAAGGGCAAACCTTCGCGGGAGGAACGAAAAAAAATTTCACTCAATCAGTGATCAGATGACTCTTTTTTTCGGAGATTTGTATTAGGATTTATTGGAACGAAATAAACAGCCGGAGTGCTTTTCTCGGCTTAATTTTTTTCAGTTAAAAAGAGAATGAAAAAAATTAAATGGAAATGGCTTTTCGTTGTAAAGTCTGAGGAATGTATTTTTAGGCATTTCTAACTATTTTAAATCTGAGCTAGTTATATTTTTATTGCAAAATTGTTAAATAAAGCTTTGAAACGAATGAAAGTCCGATTGTAGGCTGATGACATGTAATTTACAATACTTTTCTTACATTTCAAATATGCTACGAGTTTTTATAAGTCGTTTCGGATGGTAAAAATATGAATTTAATTTAATTGGATGAATGATAATTTAAGTAGATAACAAGTTTGCAGGATATTCGATGATAAAAGGTAATTATTTCATAACGGGAGACTAATTGCCCGGAGAAGAATTGAGCACCAAAAGCACCGTGAAATGTGGATTCCAAATTACAATGCATGAGCCATTGCTCCGGTGTACAAGGTGGATGTTCATAATAATTATTGATTAATTGCTGATATGCGCTTGTTATGTTTAATGTGTAGTGTCGGAATCGTCACGGAGATTGACCCTAAAGAATGCGGCTCAAAATGAATATGTTTCATTACTGGAATAGATCTTCAACATGAAAGTACGAAATGAAAAAAGGGAATGAAATGAAAACCGGTAGAAAAGAGCGAAGTAATGCTACAGATTATTTCTATTATGTGATTACTTTGTCAAATAAGCGGAATTCGCTAATCTTTTTCCGAAAGTCACGTTAGTTCGATGCTGTTATTTTCATTTTAAATACTTTCACAGGCGCCACTTTCTATTAAATGAAAAATATACGTATTTACAATTCCTACGTAGGATTCAACTGTAGAACAACCTTTTTGTGGTGTCATTCTCATGTGGGTTTCGCTTCCCAGTCTCGTGTCTAATAACGTTGTTTTGTTGGCTGGAAATAAAATAAAACTGTAACTTTTTGTCGACTTATTCACGGAAAACAATTTCCCGAGCGTTCTCGTAATTGGAGATCCTTAAAAGGGATTTATTGATACTAAACCGAAGTGCAAATAGTAAGTTTACGTTTATGGTAATGCAGAAACGTCATCAAATTATTTACATTTTACATGTTACAATGGTAAAGGGTCGAAATAATTCTATCAGCCAACTTTCCTATTCAATAATTTTATTTCCATATCTTTGCAAATTCTAGTGTGTACAGAACAAAATAAACTTTTATGAAAGATTATTTTCAACATTCTTCGAAAAATATCAGTATCATGAAATGAAATATTACTCTATCGTTAATGTCTCAACTCCCACTAGTTTTCGAAGCCAATAAATAGCGAAAATGATACTGTTCAATTCGGGAAGTGCAGTTCCGCAAATACTCAATAAGTGAGAAAGTACTGTAGACTTCTTCTAGAGTCATATTAAATTCTCTCTATCGCACTTAGAAAATTTCACTTGATAATTAATTCCTTCCAAAAACCTGAAAAACTCAAACAGACTTTGTGGAATTAAAATACAATTGCCTCGAGACAAATTATCTCCAGTCATGTTGATATTCTTTGAAATTGAAATCAACTGTAGTTCACTTGTAAGAAACAAAGGTTTAACTCAATTCAAGTTAGCTTGTCTCAAGTGGACCATTTAGTCGAAGTAATCCAATTAAGTCGACAGCTGGATAAAAACGTCAAGAAAATGCATTCGTTATTCAACTTGAGTGACTTTTTATCAGGGAAAGTCGCATATCTGTTTTGTAGTTATCTGATTTTATGATTAATTTGATTTTCTCGAATGCCCAAGAGACAATTATACAGATAGACAAAGGATAAAATGGGACATAACTCTTTTAGAAATAAAACTTCTGATCACCTCTGAAAAGGATTAAATATCCCTGAACATTTTTGAAATTTCTAAAAATCGCAAATTTTAGGGATTTTGAGATTCTTTGAGATTTTGATGAAGTTTGCTGCAGACTTTGAAAAGCTTTCAAAATTGGAATTCTGAGAGTTTATTTAGAGATTTTCAGAAATTTTCACAGAAATGTTCAAACAAAAAATATATATTTTTCAAAACGATTGTTTTTCTTACAAAACGAGTCCTTTTCAATTAAAAGTATTTATTTAACTTACATGAAATATACAAAAAAGTTAATTAATCATAATAAGTGATGACACTTATCAGCATTTCATTCATTTATCTCACGTTTTAAATAATACAAACATTTCTTTACCCCAGATTATCTCGAAATTCTTTATTATTTATTTGCAAGTTGAAACAACCATATTATTCCGTCATTCATCGTTATTAATGACTTTCTCATCCTACAAATCTATTTCAACGCAACTTCTTATACACATGACATCATTCTTACGAATGTTGGGGTTTTTGGGCACACCCAAAATTCGTCCCTCAATTTTCCCCGCCCACTCTTAAAAATATTCTTTTCGCTCAAAACGATTCAGAACCAAAATTCATATCCTTTTAACCTGAAAGGAATTCCTTTTGTTAGCAGTCCCGAAAATTTTCGCGGCAAGGTCTGCCTCCGAATTGGGTCAGACAGGTAGTTGCATCGCCAGGATTATCGTCGGTTAAAGCGGTTATGCAGATCAATAACGCGAACGCAAAAGTGACCGTGAAAGCAATAACGTTTAAGATGAGGCGCTGGCTGACGAAAATAAGGCACATCGAGCGGTCCAGTATCCACTCCTCGCGGCCGATCGATATTTCCTGGCAACGCCGAAGGGTGCCTCCGAAAGCCTCAATCTGTATTCGTAACAAAGGCGCACGCCGCGCGGCCTCGGGGTGTCATGCGATGAAAAATCATTTCGTCCGCCGACTTTTATTGTCCAGTCGATACGTCACGCGATAATAGCGCGGTAATAACCTGCGGGAATGACTTTATTTTGTCCGTGCGTGACCGCAAGGCTGCGCTCACATTTTGGGGTGCGTTCGGAGCTGCTGAGGTCGGCACATTTTGGGCAAGAATTCGGGGGTTTCGAGTGACGGTGTGGATTTCGAGGATTTTAATAGACCTTTTGGATGAAAAGTAGTCACAAGGGGTGAAAAATTTGCGGCATCCAAATGGGAAGAGATAGTCTTAAATTCGAGAGAAATAATTATTGAAAAATCGAATAATTAAAAATCGAAAGAATTTTAATTATTATATTTTTTAATATTAAATTTAATATTTTTTAATATTTAGATTTTTTATATTGGAGGTAATAAATAAAAATCGAAATATTTTAAATTATTAAAATATTTTTTAATATTTTTAGAATTTTTTATATTTTAATATTTAGATTAAAAAAAATTTTATATTTTTATTTTGGAGATAATAATTAAAAATCGAAATATTTTAGTTGATTAAATTTTTTAATATGTTTCGAATTTTTAATATTTTAATATTTATATTTGTTTAAATTGGAGATTAATTTTAGATTGAAATTTGTGTTTGGATTTCGCTGGATGAGATACTGAAGAATAATTTCTGATTTAGAGAAAAGTTTAAATTAATTTTAAACATTTAGCTGAAATTGAATGGAAGAAAATATAGCATATTAACAGTAGATAGAAAAGTTTTACTTTCACAAATGTTGGTTCTATTCCAATTTTACGCAACGATAAAATGTATAATAGGGTTGTTTCGTGAACATTGAAATGTTTCACTGGACTTTCATCCTTATCTATTATGGAACTAATGATGTTTTATTGACTAAGCTGTAAAAGCTTGCAAGAGTTTTTAAGCGGCATTAAAGCTGAAGTTAAAAAGCAGCAAATTGTGAAGTTAAATTGTCACGTACGCAAGAAAAATAAGTTATTGAAGATTGCAAAGGTTGTAATTGATTAGAAAGAATGACACAGTAGTGCATTAACTCAATTAGGCAAAACTGTTTATATCATTTCTCGTTACACTTCGATAATTGAATTTCCGTCCTTTGCCGACAATTTTTGTACAGTTTGCGATAATTGATATTTAATTGATTAAAGGCATGAGTGCGGGAGTATAATATGGGAATTTACGTAGTCCTGTATCTCTTCATTTTCAAGCCCCTCAAATGCTTTGTATCGTGAGTTAATTGAATCTGCACTGCTTTCGCAACATTTTTGTATTATCCATTTATACGTAGGTTGTTTGCGAAATGTAATTAATACGAGAATATGTCATTCGCTAATTGAAACATTTTCAATACATTCATACTTCTTTTTAAACTTTCTTTTCTTTTTAAATTTTTTAACTAATTTTTGAGTAGCTAAATATAAAAAATTCTAAAAGTTTAATTAAAGATTTTATATTTTTATATTTATGGTCGTATTAATTTAAAAGCACGATTTCATCCATTCGGAATTTAACGTGAAACACTTTGACTAATGGTTTTTGCAGTTTAAATACATTTCAAATTGAATCGTTTTCTTTCTTATGCAGAACAAAAAACTTGACCCTCAAATCCCTTTAATACTTTCCCAATTCACACGAGCATCACATCAAATCGTTTCCCCAACACCCAAAATCGTACGAAGCTATCATCGCCAAAAATCAATTTCAAGTGCGAAGTGGAAAAGGATCAGTCAGGAAAAGGGTTATTTTTATAAAGGGCACATTTATAAATAAACCTGATCAACATTTGTGTTTTAAAATATAACTGTTATGTGTGAAAAAAGGAATGGTTTTTTGTTTAAATCTTTGCGTTTTGATGAAAAAGAGACTTAAGGAATCTTCCTTGCATTGCATTGCATTTGACCGAAATCGACTTTCTAGCTCTGTTTTAAATTATTTTTGCAACTAGCGAAAAAGTATAAAAGACAGTATGAGATGAATACGACTAAATTTAGTGAAAAGAACACTTGAATATGCAGCCGATAAAGTCATATTTACGTCATAATGTGATACGTTGGTTCTGTTTAAAACAGCTTTATGCAACGACATCATTATTTTTCTTGTTCCTCGGTCAAGATGTTATATAAATTGTTTTCTTGCTTTATAAAATATTATATTTCTATCACATTAAGATAAATTGTTCAAATGCAATAAAGAGTCTCTTGAATATTGTTATACACAGATCGAAAAAATATCGAGATTTTGTAGCTGATTTTGTCTTTGATCCTGACGGTAATGTCGTACATAATTATCATGAATTCATGACAGTTTTACATGAAAATTCTTAACATGTTAATATTAAGAATTTTCATGTAAAACTGAAAATTCTTAATATTAATCAATTTTCTCCAAAATCATTAAGATTTATAAGAAATCTTTCTCTTTCACTAGCTATTTTATAACATTCCATTATGTACACTTATTCTTCCTTTGTCGAACAGCATTGTATTCTATATTATATATTTAATCGTGTTATATATTGCTGCACAAATTGAGATTAAACTCAATATATAACGTAATTTTTAATATGATACAATTTGCACTTTTTTTCTATTCTTCGCAAATATTTCCCAAAGTTTGTGTTTCTCGTGACGTATTTCCATTCTTTTTTATTCCCAACTATACTGCTAGAAAACTATCCTAAAATTTTCATATCAGAACCCATAATTTTCCATATTAGAAACTGTCTGAATTTTTTCCACCCCAACCACAACTATACCTAAAGCTCCAGTCCCTGCCATAATTTAGATTTCCTTTAATGTCCCCCATATATTTGCCAAACTACACTTAGATTATTATGTTTACAGTACAGATTGTAAGCACATGTATTCGAGTTTACAGGTTTACACAAAAAGAAGTACAACCTTAAGCCACTCTGTCAGTAAGATCAATATAAAAACATTTGCCAAAACATAAATTCAGATTGTTTGGATTTTACTTTATTGTCCTCTACCATGTGGATTTATCTACTTTTCAATTTTAAGTCACGAAATCATTTTTTCCACCGTTTATTAAGTCATCTAAAATTTGGCTGGAGTAGTCTAATTTTTATTCTGTTTTTTAGTCTGATTAAATTAGTATATTTAGCATTTATAGGATCCTACAAAGAACTTCCGGTAAGAAGGTCATAATTCCTCTCACATTGAGGAAAGTTTTACCATAATTCTGATGGAAATAATGCTGATAGAAATAACACCTGTCGAATCATTGATAAACATCGGATAATTTCAGGAGTTTCAGAAAAATAAAAAAATTCTGTATTTCTATGATTTGTTTGCAAATTGTAAACTTTTCTAAACTGATGTTCTTTCCGTTATCGTTATCATAAATTACACAGATAAAAAGTTTCCAAGATTTTCAGCAAATTTTATCCTGCATAGTAATCCTACTCTCCCTGAAAAAGTTGTAAAATCCCTTAGATTATATTCAAATTCGACTTCTTCATTTACGAACGTGTACCATACCGAATCGTAGAAGTTCTACAATGTTATTAGGTTTATTTTCAAAGGTGGCTCTATAGTTACGATTGCTAAACTGAGACAAATTTTTTTAAGTTGAAAAAACTGGAAATTGGAGTTAAAAGATGGTAAAACGTTGATTTAACTTCAAGTTTCAGTCATTTTGAGTATAATAGAGTTGAAGCACCTCTACATTTATAATTGAAACTTTAAATCCCTTCTCCAACCAGATCCGACTCCTTTTTTAAGTTTTTCCAACTTCTATCCGCAGAAACCTTTCAACTCCAAAAATGGTAGAAATTGCCCAAATTTTAATTATTTTTACCCAACTAGCTGGTAAATGTAACTGAAAGTTTGGCTGAAAATATACTGAAAATGTCAATATATACTTCAGTGATTTTTCCTAAAAAGTTGGGTAATTTGTACCAGGTTTGAAATTTCTCCATCCAGTCCACAACAGTTCAGTAAAGTTTACCAATATATTTTTCTGCACCTCCTCAAATATTTCTCATCCTACAATCTCCACCAATATTTATTCCAAGTCCAAAAAATATGAATCCACCATTTCTCCCATCCCATCCCAACTTAATTCTACCCTTAAGGCCCTGGTCCAAACCGTCGGTCCATCCGGGAAAACGCACCCCGTGTCGTTGGCCGCCTCGCGGTTCCGCGTTTACGAGGTGGCGACTGTAACTACGATCGCGATTACTATTTTCGTAAATGACAGGTCGAAGCCCCGCCTGGGGTCGATCCGAAAGGGGTGCCTTCGTGCCGGTTGGCCGGCGCTATCGATGCGTCTGGCGGCCCGGCCAATCGCGCGCCGCCTACGATGCGCTGGCGCCCCGGGCGCCTCAATTTCGTCCGCGTCTCGGCCAAACCGAAGACAACGTCGCAACGACGTCCTCGTCGCGCTGTACGAGCCCGCTCTGCACCTTCTTCAATCTGGATTTAATTATTGGTGAGTGTCGCGCGGCGGCATCGCGAAGCTCTGGGGTGGCCGGCTACCCCAGGCAGCGAAACTGGTCGAAAAATGCAGAATCATGCAAAAATGGGACATTCGGTGCATCCTGAGATGTCGATCGTCCTGGATTTGAACCCTGGTTCGTCTTTCCTCAAGGAGTTGGGGGTCCCATAAAGTGTTCAGTGTGGTTTGGGACCCTGAGGAGTTTTGGACCCAGCGATGGATGGTTCAAGTGAGGATTCAAGTGCAGCCTCCGGCGTTTGCAAAAATCGATTGTGCGATGCCAATTGTGAGTCGCGGTGGGAAGTTCCGAAGGTCCGAGGATGGATTGTGGATGGAGGATGCTGGTGGAGGAAGAAGGAAGGAGGAAATTGGTCGGGTCAGCGGAGGTGCAGAGTGACATTTGGGTGGTTCGCGATTTGGGTTTTCGGTAGCCATCTTTTCTGACGTGCGATTCGGGTGAGGGTTTTGTAATGAGGGAGGGAGGGGAGGGATTGTGTGGGCAAGGAGGGATTTTCGGTGCAGGGTTGAAATTCGGTTTGGGATAGGGGTAGGGCCATGGTGTGGGCAGGTGTACTTGGATGAGATACCTTGGAAATAATAAAGGTAAATCAGTTTTCAAAGGGATGTTGCATTTTAAGGAATTTGAGACACTTTGGGTGTAGAAGTAGGTTTTGGGGTTGTTTTTGATATTTGAAGCTGGATATTGTCAAAGGAAATTGGATATGAAGAAGGAATAAAGAAATTTTATATGAAACCGTGATATGATTTATTTTGGAATTGATCAGTTTTAATATGATGGTTCATATGATGGCTACAATTTCTGAAAGGTACCAGTTTCTCTCATGATTGATTAAAATCATGTTCATCCTCATGGTTACCTCAATCTTACCAACTTCAAATAATTTTAAAATAAAGTTAGGAGCAACATTTTACTTTTTTCAACACCTTCCCACTTCCAAAATACAATCCTAAATCTTATCTGATAAATAAAATCATTTAAATCCCACACTCATCACATATCTCTTAACTTTCTCCTTGCCATTTCGATTCCAATTATACCGAAACAATAATTCATACCGAGTTTCCCCGTCTCTACTTCCACCCTCAAAGGGACCCCCGAATTTCGTCGCATTAATCACGCAAATCGTTAGTCCTTGTCTACACGCGATCGAAAAAAATCCGGATCATCATAAACGTCAACGGCGCATGATTTCTCGTGTCTTCGATATCTTTCTCCATGATTAACTCGTCGCATCCACGCGACGCTCCATCGCAACTTCGCACCCTTGTTTCTCCCATAAAGCGGTGCATCTGCTTGGGGCACGTGTCGCGCATTTTATGCCTTTTGTGTATCACGTGTCATTTTGTCTGACGGTCGATATTAACGAACCAACGGACCTGTCGATTTTTCACAATTTTTCGCAACAAAGTCACGTTTGTAGTCCCTCAGTATTAAATGCTGAGTACGCCTGCACTTAGAGATCCCTACTCCCATTTCCCACAAGATCTGTATCCAGTGTGACTCGAGCATTTTGCACACTTTGGGATCGATAGTTATTGTTTATCTTGTCGTTGTTAGTTAATGAATTCGATTTTGTAACTTTTGTCGGGTCCAACCGCGTTTGCTAACGAAGTTGCGAAACGATTGTGTGGCGCTGATGAAAGCGAAAGCTGGGGTATCGGCGGTCTTTAGGGTCTCGAAAAAATCCATCCCCGGAGGTCTCGTGGATTACAGCTAGAGAGGATTCCACTCGAAATAAACATCCCCATACGAAATCACCCTCGCACGATATAGCTTACATCGAAGGGTGACGCCGGAGTCGCCTTTCAAATGGTCCGGAGGCTGTGGACATCAAAAGTATATTGCCTCGTGAACCGAGCGAAATATTACTATATCGATCTGAGATGTCGCAACTTTTCCTGCCGAAGGAATTATTATATACAATCAAGGAAATTAATTGGAGGTGTTACAGCTGAGGAAATTTATGTTTCCATTTACTGTGTCATGTAGAATAAACATTTGTGAAACATTTGGGTTTTGTGGTAGCGTAACACATATTAAATTTATTCTACGTGAGGTTGCTTGAATATTACCACCCAAAATGAGTTATTACAACTCATGAATTCGGTTTTCAGATCGATATCTTCTTTTGGTAATTTTTAAGAAATGTGTGCAGTTAAAGCTTGTTCCAGTTTGTTATAAACTGTGTAACATGTAGAAATGAATAGAAATTATATCACAGAGGTTTTGCTGGTGTTTAAAGTTTTTGTAATTTCTCTCTAACTGTATTGTTCTTGTTAAAATTCAGCAAACTGTGCTTCTAATTCAATGGCCTGTTAACCACGATACCACAAATCAATTATCTGCGATGAATTTTGCAACATTAATTCCAAGTGTCTGTCGTTTTAGGGGCTGCGTATCAACATCACCATCACAATAAGACCCGGACTGAAGCAACCCCAATAATTGGAAAATGTCCGGATTCAGTTCCCAGGCGGGTTTCGCGGCGAATCTGACGACGAAAGTCGTTCAAAAATTTTCTGAGTATGTTTCCTGCTTAAACGCTTCTCCGAATGAAATTGTTTGAGTCTATGGAACAATGTTGCTTACATTTGAGGAATGGTGTCCATTTTTTAAATATGTTTAATATGCAAAGATTAGAAATATTTTAGTTTGTCTGCTTAAAAACAGTCAGAATAAATGTTTAACTCCAACTTGTCGTGTGCAGCACATTTAAAAGGGGCGGCGGCGGCGGCGTCGGTGGCGGCGGATATGAGGAATTTTCAATGCCAGAGGAAAGTAAAGAAAACAAGGGATTCGAGGATGAAAGGGGTTACAGCAGACACGCTTCTTTAGATTCAGCTTACGAACCTGAGAGACCTCCGTTACGTCATATCGATACATACTGCAGGCCGGAATGTCCATGCTTATCCAAAAGATATACTGTCGCGCTTTTAGCAAGTATAGGTAACTCGCTGAAAGATTTCACAAATCGGCACGAAATATTTCGAAAACTAAATCAACGACCACTTAAGGTTTTATTTTACCGACATTGTCCAGAAATGTGGTGCAAATTTTTTTCTTTTACCACATTTTCTCAATAGTGATCCATTTTTCATTTCTTCCCTTACTGAAATATACTATTAAGAAGTATTAAGAATTACTGTGAGATACTGAGAAAGGTTGTGTTTATGAATCATTAAGAAAATTCTCAATCTCTCATGAGAAACAAAATTCTCTATCTCTTATGAAAATTCACAAGTGATTGGGAATTTTCATAAGAGATAGAGAATTTTGTTATTCGTAGACATTAACAGAACGTTCTTCTTTTAAGAATCTTTATGATCTTTTAACCAGGGCATAGAATCTTGTCAAAGATTGCTTACTCTAATAACTTTAACCTATGGTTACTATCTATGGTCTTCTGAATCTTCTGAACCTCCTAAATCTTTTGAAGTAATTTTAAAAATGTCTTTAGTATTTTTCTGTAAGGGTTGTACTTTTTCAAGATCTGGGCAAAGGCAGCTATAATACTGATCCTACGAAAACTTGCAGGTTTTGTAATTTCGTTTGGAATGCGGTGTAACATGGGTATGGCCAAAATTCAGATGAGAAACAAAACGACCTCCGGCTCGACCGCCTTCAATTGGTCGATCGCGCAGGAGAGCGCTTTGGACTCTTCGTTCTTCTGGGGTTACTTGCTCACGCAGGTACCAGGGGGTTTTTTGGCATCCCTGTACCCTGCAAACAAAATTTTTGGCCTGGCCATCGCGGTGTCCTCTTTTTTAAATCTGCTCGTACCAGGCGCTCTGGCCATAGACCCGATAGTGGACATGATGGTGCAAGTCTGCAAAGGCCTCGCTGAGGTAATCCATCGCCAGTTCTAAATTATTCCCGCAAATATGCGACCCCAGCTGACCCCGAAGCTAATCGAACCCGTTCGAGCGACTTGATTGACGAGCTCATTTTTTTTAAACAGGGTGTTACGTATCCAGCCTGTCACGGTATCTGGAAATACTGGGCACCTCCATTAGAAAGGTCCCGGCTGGCGACCATGGCCTTCTGTGGCTCGTATGCGGCTGTCGTCATAGGCATGCCGCTGAGCGCCATATTGGGCGACTGGTTCGGCTGGTCGACGTCGTTTTATTTTTACGGTAAGACCACGACAAGTGTCCTGATGTCGAAATTCGACGCGAGGTAATTATTGCGTTGTCCCAAGGTTTGTGCGGCCTGGTCTGGTACGGGTTCTGGCTGTGGCTGGCATTCGAGAAGCCTTCGAAGCATCCGTGCATCTCTATTCAGGAGCTCAGGTACATCGAGGACTCGCTGGGTCAGGGCCAAGCGCATCAACCGATACCAACCTTCTCGTCGACACCCTGGCGTAAGTTCTTCACCTCGATGCCGGTTCACGCCATCATCGTCGCAAACTTCTGCAGGTCGTGGAACTTCTACCTGCTGGTGCTCTTCCAAGCTCGATTCATGCATGAGGCTTTCAACATGGAACTTGTCGAGGTGAGGATTGTTTTGTTACCGTAGAATATGTCGAAGAGTCTGATAAAGGTAGAGACTTTTAGAGCTAATCGAACCAATCGAACCATTCGTCCCTTCTGTCGAAACCATTGAAATGGAGACCTTACAGTAGATGTCCAAACAGTTTTCATGGTCATTGAAGTAAGGTAATCACTGGTCGTTTTCTACTCCAGTGCCAGTATTTACATGATCGCTCTATCTAAAGTTTGCCTTGACTAATATTACTTTCCAAATTTGCAGACCGGTGTAGTTGGTTCGTTGCCCCATTTGCTCATGACAATGATAGTACCCTGCGGTGGTCTGCTGGCGGATCACCTGCGCAAACAAGGTATCATGTCCACAACGAACGTACGAAAGGTGTTCAACTGCGGAGGTTTCGGCATGGAAGCGCTCTTCTTCCTGGTGGTGGCTTACGCTTCATCGAAGAGGAACAGCACTGCGGGTACTGTGGCTCTGACCATAGGTGTCGCTTGCAGTGGCTTTGCAATCTCAGGCTTCAATGTCAATCACTTGGACATCGCTCCGAGGTACGCGAGTATCCTTATGGGCATGTCCAATGGAATAGGTACCATTGCCGGGCTGCTGGTACCGTTCTTCGTCGACAATATCACGAAGAACAAGGTGGGTACAACACTCCTACCATTTCCACCACGGTACCAATTCTATTTGCACTGTCATTTAAACCTTCGTGATACTCTCCCTAGGACCACAACAGCTGGACAACCGTCTTCATTATAGCAGCCTGCGTCCATTTCTTCGGCGTGACCTTCTACGCTATTTTCTGCTCCGGAGAACTCCAACCCTGGGCAGATCCTGTCACGGAGGAATCGCAGAAGTGGAACGCGATGGACGAATTGAGCCAAACGAAGCCACCTCTTCCGCCGCCACCGAAGACTATGCAGACTGAATTCATCGTAGGTTCCCTTCCAAACTTTTTGAGTGTAGATAAAGTATAGGGGATAAACTAATCGTCTCTTCTACCTTTCTTGATTGCAATTAGTCAAAGCGTTAAAGAAGACCCTCTCAATGGTTCTTCTTCTTGAATGTCATTTCGTTTTGCAGAGAGCTCCATCACTTGGAGACGTGAATCAACCTTGGAACGAGTACGATCAACCACCAACCGACCACAGCCAATTCGCACAAGACCATGAGAAGCAGATGGTGGTCAACTATGGTGCCACGCAGACAAACACCAGTAACCCTTTCCATTCGACGAATCCCTTCGTCAGCGACGTCAATGCGACCATGGTGCAGCCGCCTGCGAGGGACGACTACTCCCATGACGTGTTGCAAAAGCAGCCGTGGGACTGAGTTGGCTGAGGTTCACCTTGCAACGGGTCGAAGTAGACGCGAGCGTTGCTTAAAAGTTATCAGTATAATCGATTTCCAGGGCGTCGATAAACGTCGATCGAACGTGATACAACAATTAGGAGTGAAGACCAAATTGTCGACGGGGAACTAGTTGACGATTGGTGGGGTTGTTTCTGTTGGTCAACACGGTGGACGTAGCTTTGTTGAAGGTCAGAGATTTTATATGGGATGACAAAGACAATTTGGTCTTCACGCACACGCAACCGAGGAAGCCAAGGGTCCCTTGGACTTGCACAGGGTGTGCCAGGTGCAAGAGATCCTTGAGTTTAGTTATCGTTGAGAGTGATAGATTGAGTAATCGTCGAATGACCGATGTGGGTCAGCAAGTTGAGATGCAGTGAGCGAAAGTATTTTTTACCGTCGAAAGGATATACCTAAGAGGGAACAGTGAGAGAGTTACTCTGGCAAAACAAATTTGTCATCGAAATCACTTGTTAGTTCTGTTGCTGATCCAGCTGAAGGAAAATACAAACAAGATAAATTGAAGAAGCTGAAATTTTGGATATTTTTGGAAACTGCTTTATTCAATCA
>JABFPB010004298.1:0-15167 GCA_022817645.1 Ceratoteleas bidentatus | reverse complement strand
GAACGTTCCAGGAACCTTCACACAACCGCAATAGAAACCTTCACCAAACGTTTTTTGAACTTTCGGTTCCGTTGGGGTACAAGACATCTTTGCTACACTAGTATGGGAAATAACGCTTTTTATACACCATATATAGATGAATGATAATTACAGCTCAAGGCCTGAAATAACACTCACGAGCAATATTACACCCCTAAAGTCGTAATCTGTACATGTGTACCAAAAGCGGAAAAAAGTCAAATTCGTAACCGAGAAATGAGAGAGGAAAGTTGACAGCAGGGAGGCAACCTTCACCGCCAAATGTCAACTTTCGTCCCGATTTCGTGGTTGGAAATTTGACGTTTTCGGGGCACGTATGGGAAAAAGTAACTGTCCCATGTTTTGTGTCCATGCACAAAACAAATTTAACCGCACTCTTGCGCAAACAGTCACTTTGCGAACTCGTGAACTACTTATAAATATCTCATTAAAGTAAGCAAGAAATGTTCTAAAATGTGTAATTAGTGATATGTAAAAAAACCGTTTGAAGATTTAAATAAATAAATGTACTACTTGAACAATTAGGTCAAAATGTTTCGAAAGTGTGTGTAGCAAAGTTATCGACCTGCGAGAGTACAAAAAATGGATCATTTCACCATCATCAGTATTGTAAAACTTGAAATGAAATCTAGGATGACTAACGAGTTTCTTCGGATACTAAATTGTAATTAAAACGTTTGTTTTACCGTCTCGATTGAGGTAACATGAATCAGGATATTTAATAACGAGAACAATTATGCTTGTAAAAAGTTTATAAATAACAATCTTCATAGTGAAAATCTTCATTAATTGTAACAAATAAAGATTCAATTTTTATGTAGAAGGCATAACAAACCTTTTTATTGAGCTATCTAATCAATAGATTGCACTTCCAAATTGTTTCGAAAATTTATGAGAACTGAGAAATATTTATGTTCCAGATTATATCTGAAAATGTATATAAAATCTTCAAACAATCTTAAATATTTCACTTTATAAAGAGTATTGTGAAGAATCTTTTTAAAATATAGACAACTTGTACACAACTTCTATGTGTGGTGACTTTCTTATGTTTGCTAAGAGAAAATTATCTGCCTTTAAAGGAGTAACAAACTTTTAAAGCTTAATTTGTTTGATACTACAGTACCAGGAAGTTTATGAAAAAAAAAAATTACAGAAAGCATTAACATTGCAGAAAAGAAAGCAAAAAACTTGACAGAAATCATACTTAATTATAATACTTCATATTATAAAATTCAGGTTGATATAGTGGTTTTACACTTACAACATTCAACAGCTTAAATAAAAAGTTTTACTGGATTTAACACAGAGTAAGCTGTTCATTCTACGATTCTTGTGTTTTAGAGAAACTCGTGACCCGTGACCCGTGACTAACTCGTGACCCGTGACTCATGACCCATAGACTACATAATAGACAATGAAGTTCCTCCAAAATTAAATTATATTTTGAGGTGTTACAAAATATTCTATATTGAAATTGGAACATCTAGAATTCTTATTAAATGTACAAAAATTACTTCTATTTCCTAAAAAGTCATGTAAAATGTAAACTACCCTAAATAATTTTTTAAATATTTTAATAAGAATGTTTATTTGATATTATTAAACAATATTATATTTATAACTTTGCAACTACACGAATTGCAAAGTTATATGTATTATTACAGAATGCAGTTTTTAAACACATAGAATTAACTTACCTGTATACTTATTGACTTTTACTTAAATTGGTAATTTTTTTGGAAGAGATGTGTTCATTTGTTCACTTTAACTGTATTTAATTGTAATTTAAAGTAAATCTCATAAACATTAATAACAGTATAAAGTAAATTAATCTCATTACTGAACCATGTGACAATGATGACTAATGTATATATAAAGTTATTAGAAAATATTCATTTTTTCATTGCTGTTAATTAGCTATATTTATTTATTTTATATAACCATTTTTCCACTAAATTTGATTGTTCTATATTACCAAAACAACGTAATACATAAATCTGTCTTTCTTTTTGACAATTACTTGTTGAGATGAACATCTGTCTATTTTCATTTAGTCCGCAGTTTTCCTGGACTAAAGTAATATATCAAGGTGATTTATTACTTCTGTCCAGTATGATATTTATTTACAAAAACATATTAGACCATTCTTTGAATATCAAAGTATCACCTGATTACGGTTAATTAAGATAGCTTATGTTTTTATTATTGATATTTGGGTTT
Source organism: Ceratoteleas bidentatus (assembly GCA_022817645.1). Taxonomy (NCBI): domain Eukaryota; kingdom Metazoa; phylum Arthropoda; class Insecta; order Hymenoptera; family Scelionidae; genus Ceratoteleas; species Ceratoteleas bidentatus. Next base: position 12,905 of record JABFPB010004298.1, on the reverse strand, counting down.
ATAAACACAGTATAAAGAGATTGTATTTTGTCTCTATTTATTTATATTTTATAAACCAGGTTTGGAGTCACTCAATCACGAAGATGAAGACATATTTTATCGGTTTAGTACATAAAAAATAACAAAATAAAATAACCAAAATGTCCAATTATCAATAAACATTACCAATTTCATAATAAGTATAGTAAATATTTGTCAACATACCATTCAGTATAAAAGCTGCTCGAATTAGATATCACTATATTTCCGAACGAAGCGTTTTCGTGTCAAATTCCACAACACATTCGTAAATATGTCAAAAAATATCTTCAAAGCTCTACAGCTGCACCAATAACATGTGCAAAACTTTTTTTTATACAAACACCAGCGCAGTAACCTCTTATAAACTTAACAATCGTGGAAACTACATAAAAACTATCCATTAAGTACAACGTTGCACTCTAACTCTAACGGATCTAAAAAACGGGAGTCCTCATATCTCGAATTCGACGATATTTCCCGATTCACTTATCACACAATTTAGAATTGATTAGTTTCGTGAAAGATCTCATAGCTATATGTCACGGAATTTAGTAGGTGTAAGAATTTTTCGGAATCCCTAGGTCGCGTATTGTTTTCGCGACATCAAACCAATCGAGAATTGTATCGAAACAATGTTTTATGTCTATCTCCCTTTATTGTTAAGGTTGAAAAGAATAAACATACATTCAGGATCCCCACAATTGTACCGTGTTATTGAAGCTCTTTCGCCTGTGCTTGAAGAGTATTGTTGTCTGCTGTCATTCCTCCCTTTAGAAAAGAACAACGATAGATGTGTAACTAGTTTTCAACATTCAATATTTACATTGTTGGTTTACATAGACATTTTTAACAGTTTATAAATTATGTTACGCAAACATTTTATAAACTAATGACAATAATCCTTTCAACAATATTTCAAAGGACAGAATTTTCTTGACTGAAATAAACAATTATACAATGACAGTTTAACAAATTCTTGAAAAATAGTTTCTAAACGTTTCTCTCATAACAACATGTTATCTATTTATGCACTGACTTCTCAACAATTTGTACATTTAAAACAAAAACCTCCAGCTTCGTGACTTTATGCCTTGTACAACCTCTTAAAATCTAATGTTACTAAAACCGTTTCATTTGGGGACATTTTTCTTACAACAATCGGCAGCCTTGCGTGACGAAATTCCGAAAGCCGACAACCTCATTGAACACAGTAGACAATAGTAGACGTTGGAAATAGGCCTTCAATGTAAAGGCAACAATGTTTATTTATCGCATTTAATTGTAACGAAATATTGTATAAGAAATAAATTAAAACACGAGTGGCACTCGAGTCAGAGGTGAATGTTGCGCGCGACGGTCCCGAAGGCTCGCGCAAACGATGCGTGATCGACGGTTGTTTATATTAATTTTTGTATTGTTTATACATAATTATAATTTGCGACGACGAGGCATTTGAACGGCGACTTTTCGAAATCGAAGCACGAGCGCCGATTGCAATGTTGTGGAACGCAAAGTTCATACAATGATGAGAGTTATTTAAGAGTTAACCTTCAATTGTGATTTTTTGTAATGACGGCAATCGTCATTAGACTCTTCTCAACGTGAACATGTAGGTACGTAAATCTCTGACGATGTTCTTTTCATTCAGTCAGATTATTCCACTCGGGGCAGTTGGTGTTTCATTCGCGCAAATCGGACTAGTCCTGTCAATTGATGACATCTGTCGTACGTGTTCGCTGATTGTTTGGAATAACATTTCCAGGAATTTTGACATTTGTCCTAGATCAAAGTTGAATCGTTTAGTTTTTCGGTCATCGAGATAACAGATTATGTTAAATAGAGTGATTCGATGTGACATTTGCCATTGTTTTGTTTATCATTTCTGTCAGATGTATTGGAATTATGTCAAAATGGGGGCAGATTTTGTGTGGGATTAGTGATAATATTTCATGTGCAGGTAATTGGTGAAACAAGATTCTGTTGATGAAAAGTGATTTTTAATTATTCAGTTGCTTATGATAAATTAAGGGTGAATTGAAAGCAGTATTTATATTGATTGAAGCAAGTGTAATAAGTGATAAGTTTATACTGCAGTTAATATTGGATCACAGTGTTTATAAATAGACTATTGACAAATTATGATTTTATTTTAACTTAGTTACATTATTGTAAAAATATTATCAGCCAAGTTGACTTCTTGTCTACAATACGTTTCTTCAATGATTTCATCATTAAGATTCTCAAACGCTTAGCAAAAACTTTCTTGATATCTTGAAAAAGATATTCATATCAAGTAACACACTAGAATTTCAACTCTTGTTTCACACTACTGCAATTCCAGCAGACATGAAAGCTGATTGAAAGTCTTCTAAACTTTGCTCAGCATCAAGCTATCCTCACTATTGCAAATCTATCAACCCCCAAAAATAGTCTCTCAATAACATACCACTTTTTGTTTCAGCTTTAAGGACGATTTGATATTAAACTTGGTAGTCCATTTTTGAATTCACCTCCACAATGAATCTAATATAATATCTATCTTGGAGGCACAAGGATGCAGGCAAAGAAGCGTTATTTATTATTATTTGTAACATGTGCGTTTTTGGGTTATTGTTACTTTGGAGGCTATCGTTTAAAAGGAATGAAAAAGCCCTACAACAATGAGTACTGGAAACTAGATCAATTGCAGAATTACGCGACTCTGAACGAGGAGTTCTATGACAAAGACTTGAAGACATACGCAAGCAGGAGCTCGAGTCTGAAGACAGTGAGCTCTTACCATGACACGCGAAACTGTCGTATGGAGAACTGCTTTGATTTCACCAAATGCTCACAGGGCTTTACCGTATATGTGTACCCGATGGAGGAAGTTATTAGTCCGTTATACCAAAAGATATTGAACGTGATCACCGAGTCGCGCTATTACACGTCTGATCCGAGCCGGGCCTGTTTGTTTGTTTTGGCCCTGGACACCCTTGACAGGGATCCACTGTCTACCGAATTTGTACACAATCTGCAGTCCAAGCTGCTACGCCTGCCATTCTGGAATAACGGCAAGAATCATATTATATTTAATTTGTATTCGGGCACCTGGCCGGACTATGTGGAAGACTCAATGGCCTTTGACCTGGGCTATGCGATTCTCGCCAAGGCCAGTATGTCCATCTCAAAGTTGCGTCCAAAATTCGACATTTCCATACCACTTTTCGGAAAGCAGTACCAGGAGAGAGGGGGTGAGCCAGGACAGGCGTCAGATAGCAATTTTTCGAATAAGAAATATATCGCTGCCTTCAAAGGAAAGAGATACGTGCATGGCATCGGCTCCGAGACGAGGAACGCGTTGTACCATTTGCACAATGGCAAGGATATGGTGTTCGTGACGACCTGCAGGCATGGCAAAGCTTGGAGGGAATTGCAGGATGAACACTGTCAGCAAGATAATCAGGAATATGATACGTAAGCGGTTTTTATGGATACTTTTTTTGAACATTGGTGTATAAATAGTGCCATCTATAGTTAGTTATGTGCAAACTCCTGAATGGATTTCCTTACGTGCACTTCTTTTTATAGAAATCTGTTTTTAGTTTGCATTATAAACTTCGGTTTTTTAGTACTCTTATTTACATACAAAGTGGACTGTAAAAAGTGGGGTCATTTTTATTGGAAAGTACAACCTTTAGATAGACAAAAGGCTATTATAAGTTTGAATGTAAAAGAGAACAATTAACAATTGTTGAACTTTATACACAAAACTCATCACAGGTGTCTTTTTACATTAACTGCTGTTTTTACAAAGTGGAATGTATATTGTTGTAGTTGACTTGAGTAGACAATTTTGGTTTACTTCTCACAGAGGATTTATACTGTCCAGATAATAGCCCCTCATATTTTATCCTTTTATGATTTCTTTTCTTAGTTCAGGCCAAAGCTTATCAAGAATGCCTTGGCATATCTCACCCAACTCGTTGAAAGTCAATTGTTTGATGATTGTCAGAATTATATGTCCATTCGCAAAGAACCTTTTATTGTTCTTAATGTTCATCCAACAATTATTTAAATCTGATAAATTTTTTATCAAATTACTTTAATTTTTTACACACACACTTTCCATTATATGAACTTTTTTCTCATTGACATTACCTTTTTCTTTAATGAATTAATTTGTCTGCATTTTGATAAATGTATTATATACATCTATTCTTTTCACTTTATACCCACATTTGCCTGTAATCATATGATGAGCATTATTAACTGCCCCTATAAATGCACCCCTGCCAATTGACCTATACTAATCCACTGTATGCCGCCTATATAAAGCAACAAAACTTTTACAAAGCCAATGCGATTTACTTTTTTCCCATTTGTATGTTTTTAATTTATAATTTATTGATTTTTGTGTTGAAAACATTTTATGCACAACATACGAATTGAAAATTGTATCAATAATTAAAAAATAGTCAACCCTGCATAAAATCGAGTAGAGTTTACTATTTCAAACTTAAATAAGATTTCTGAACTGCTTCTGAAAATGCAAAATTTCATCCTACGTTGAACTATAGATTCATACATTCATTTTTATCATTTTCTTTTTAATATTATTTTATATCGACCCTTCTTTGATTTATAGTTTTTCGTTTTCAATTAGCAATTACTTCATTTACGATCTTCCACGTTTCCCAGCTTCCCGTGTTCCCACCCAATCGTAAAGAGATATTCATTAAATGAGGTATTCTGTTTATTATTATTTGTGTGCACATTCATGTGACATAAAACTGACAATCAATTTTCGATTTTCAGGTATGATTATGAAATTTTACTCATGAATGCCACTTTTTGTCTTGTCCCGCGAGGTCGTAGACTTGGTAGTTTTAGATTTTTGGAAGCTTTAAGAGCAGGATGCATACCAATCATTTTGAGCAATGGCTGGGCTTTGCCTTTTCACGATCGCATCGACTGGAGTCAAGCGGTCATATTTTCGGATGAGAGACTTTTATTTCAGGTTTGCAAAGTAACTTATCTTATATTTTCTACCTAAACACAACACATACTTAATGATTCAACATATGTTTGCAGATACCTGATATTGTTAGGTCTATCGAAAAAGATAAAATTATCAAGCTCCGACAGCAAACGCAGTTTCTCTGGGAGAGATATTTTTCTTCGATAGAGAAGATTATTTTCACGGTTTTTGAAGTAAGTATTATATATTTAATTTGTCCAATTAGCATATTAATTTATGTAACATAAATAGCATAATAATAACGTAACAAAATAAAGAAAAAAAAATGTTAATTTTTTAAGACTTTGTTTTTTAATATGTTAAACAAATTGTATAATTTTTATTGTCTTACACATACCACAAGTTTTTTATTTTTGGCTCAACAAAAATTGTTTGCCTTTTTAGCTTTATTTTTCGTAATAAATAAATAAAAATAAACAAATTTTGTTTAAACAAAATGTTCTGCAGTGATTTTTAACATTATTAGACTGTGAATATTATGAAATTTTCGATTGTTGGACAAAGTCACTTACTATAAAAAGTTATTATTAATTATTAAAACGATTGTTTGCCCAGTATAATGTTTTCATATAAAAGAAAAGATTATATATTCTATATGTAAATTTCTATATCGAATATGACATTTAAAAGTTTGTTTTCACTACTAAACGTTTAAAAAAATTTTCCTCATAAAATTGCAGTTTTTGTTCGTATATCAAGAAAATTAATAATCCCTCGTATTAATATTGAGAATTATAGATCAATCCACTTGGTCAGTTTTCTTAATTAATTATTCTAAAATAATTACAGTGTGTGCGTGAGCGTTTGTCTTGGGAAGATGTGCGTGAAGGCATATTGTGGAATAGCAATCCAGGCGCTTTGGCTGTATTTCCGCAGTTTGCTGATAGTCAGCAAGAACTCCCATTTTCGAACAGTAATCCCGGCAAAACCTTCACAGCAATCATTTATTCACAACTGGGGTCGACCGCTGTTCTTTATAGACTGCTAAAAAGCATCGCTAAAAGCAAACACCTGGATAAGGTACATATAAATCAGTTGATTTGAAAAGTTAAAAAGCCGCTCAAAATATGCTAAGGCAATCATTTGAAACTATGACAGCGCCATCTCAAACGAATTGCTGCTAGGGATTTTGGCGAAATATTGTGAAAGCAATCAAATTTTCTTTAACTAATAATAAATTAGAAACGATTGGAAGTTGCAAAATCATGTTTGGAATATATATAACTTGTTTCTTATGCCTAAATTTAATTAAAGTAAAGCATTTACCCTTTCGCTAGTGTTAAATTTGTCCATCTAGATGTCACCTTCATAGGCTACCCATATTACCTAATCCATGGATTGCCAATTTCAGATCATCTTGTTGTGGAATTCCGATGTTCCCATACCCAAACGACCCAGATGGCAGGGCATCAAGGCGTCGATACAAGTTGTGGCCATTGAAGGCATATCGCAGCGATTTTATCCCCACTTATTCATTAAAACTAGTGCAATATTATCGTTAGATGAAGACGCTGTTCTGAATACCGATGAAATCGATTTCGCATTTACTGTTTGGCAGAGTTTTCCAGACAGAATCGTGGGGTATCCAGCTAGATCTCATTACTGGGACGATTCTAAAGTAAGCGACACTTTTTAGCAACTGAATTCAGTTCTCTTTCCGATAATTCAGTTAATTAATAAACGATGATTTCAGCGGTCGTGGGGGTACACCAGTAAATGGACGAACGAGTACAGTATTATATTAACTGGAGCTGCGTTTTATCACCGTTATTACAACGTTTTGTATACAGAGTTACTGAGTTCAACGCTCCACAAAACGGTCCAGCAGTCCCAGAACTGCGAAGACATACTTATGAATTTTTTAGTCAGTCACATAACTCGTCGACCTCCGATCAAAGTCACTCAGCGAAAGTTATATAAAGACACATCATCTGGAATAAGGTGCGTAATAAGATACGCTGATTCATTCCAACATTGTCGTCAATTGAGCGGCGCGAAACGCTCGCAAAAAGACAATTCTTTGCGAACTTTGATTCCGATTTCACGTCTTTTTAATGTCAATTGCAGGTCACCTTGGAACGATCCCGACCATTTCATACAACGCCAGACCTGCATGAATACATTTGTCGCGGTATTCGGTTATATGCCATTACTAAGATCAAATGTCAGGCTAGATCCGGTTTTATTTAAAGATTCCGTAAGCAATCTGCGCAAAAAGTACCGACAAATTGAATTAGTTCACAATTGAGAACACGTCACTTGTACAGCCAGTGTTAACTGTTCAAAAAGCAACATTTTTGTTCGTTAACAAATGTTTTTAATAATTTTTTATGTTTTATATGTATAAATTGTATAAATCCATATTGGGTTGAAGTGAAAGACTGAAACGTCTTGTGATTAATTTTAACCGACTTTACTGCGTTGCATTTTGTTATATTTTATTCTTTGACGCGTTTTTTTACAAAATGAGTTGAAAAGTTAAAAAAAATACATTTTAGAATTTATATAATTTAGAAAAACGTAGCACCGATTAACTGTTACTTTTATGTGATGTTTATTTTAATGACTAATGGATAATGGTGCTCAAATACAAAAGACTTAAAATATCAAAATGTGATTTTATTACCAGTGTGCCATACATGAACAAGCAATATGTTTACGTCTTTTACTTTGACCACATTTTTAATTATACAAAGCAAACATTTGTACAAAAACTAGATATAAAATATATTCAAATGATTTGAGGATTTTTTATTACTACCCCGCCCATATAATCATTGTATTTTCTAAATGCAAAGGTACAACAAAATAATCACCGGAGTGTAATAAAATTGAGACAGTTTATTTTTAGTTTAATTTAATATCATAAGTGCACCTTACTTGTATAGTTACAGAAAAAGTTGAAAAAGTGATTATGACATTCGAAATCTATGTTGAAATATACAAATTTATAAATACTCTCATTACTCGTTTTTTCTTGACTCATTCAGTTCGTTTGACAAATCATAGATACAAAATAAATAGATATGATCGATACTATTTACACAATAAGAATTGCATATCGTTAAATCTAAATTTGTATATTTTCAGTAAAAGTGGAAGAAATGCGTTGCATTACAATTGTCTGAAAACAAATACTGAAAATAAATTTGTCTTATACTCTTTTCGCATAAAAATATTCTCATTCTCAATAAGATTAATAAATATAAGTATTATTAGGAATACTACTTCTAGGATGCGCTCTCAGTCAACGAAAAATACACATATTTTATACATTTGTAGTTTTGCTTTTTAACCAACATCCTTTCCGAAAGATATCGAAAGACACCAAACACGTAATGTAAATGCTTTATTATATATTAATTGAATTTAACAGGAATCTCGTTAATTATTATTTTTTATGTATTCCGTCTGGAGATTCCCTAATTTATGTTTAATTTCATTGAAGGTAGGTCTTTTTTCGGGTTGTAAATCCCAGGCCTGAAAATAATTTTATTATTACTTATGTGTCAGATAGTGTTAATTAACAAGAGATTTATTATGTTTGACAGCATCAAACGTTTTATAGGTACATATATTACCTGTTTCATTATTTCGTAGATTTCAGGAGGACATCCATCTGGAGGCTCCATTTTATAGCCTTTCTCGACGCATTTAACAACGTCAGCTAATTGCTAAAATAATAGATAATTGTTAGCTCGGTCCCTCTTATATGATCAAAGAAAATGAAGTAGCAAGATTGTAAGGTCGCAAGATTAATGATTGTTTTTAATATATCAAAATAAACATGATTTGTAATCATGTTTTATATCTTTAAGAGATGCAATTAAAATAATTTGTAAAAATAAGTTGAATTGTTTTCTGAAATAGTAAAATGTGAACTTACAATTCGTGGATAAGGTACACGGCCAAAGGAGTATATCTCCCATAATAGAATGCCAAAACTCCACATATCGGACTTGTTTGAAAATAACTGAAAGAAACTTTGCATAAGAAAAAGTAGTATGCCATTTATAAAGGTTCACTGTTCGTTCACTTTATATGTATGAAATTATGAATTATTTACAATTATTTTTTATTGGAACATATGTAGGTTTCAATAAAAAATAATAAAGTAACCAATTATTTTCTCTTTTTTCCATAATTGTCAAACTCGTTAGCAAGATAAACTAATAAGTCCTGCGATTGCAGTAAATTGAGAAATAGCTCAGAACTATTATTTTATGAATATTTAGCACTTAATCATTCTCTTACAAATTAATTATTTTATTATTTTTTAAGTGAATGAAGAACACATTAGATTAGTAAAATTAAGTAATTAGAATAAGAACTTACGTTGTGTTTTAGGGCCTCAGGTGCCGTCCATTTAATAGGCAACTTTCCACCATCAAGTGAAAAGTTCTCATCACGTGCGAGGCCGAAATCAGATACTTTAGCTGAGCCGTCCTCTGCAACTAACACGTTTCGAGCTGCTAAATCCCTATGTACAACATGTCTTGATTCCAAGTAAGCCATGCCTGCACATGTATCACTGAAATTAAAATTATCAAATTTTAATCACAAACTATTTCAAAATATAAATAATGGGTTGAAATAATAATTATAAACGAACATATTTCACTAAGAAGCACAATCTTAAAACGCCTCACCTATTTCAGTTTTAAAATTTTTTCTTCATCTTTCTAGTCATTAAAATAAACTTTTCTTTTTTTTTACAAAAGTAGAAACACGGTGAAGTAAGTTCTTATACAAGTATTTTTAAATGTTTTTAAATATATTTTTTCAACATCCTATAGGTGAATTTTAATACAATTTGGGCTCTTCATTTCAATAATTTTGTTCTTTTAAAAATGTTTTTTAAAATACGATTTAAAAAACATTTTAATAGAATTCTTGTTTCTGTTGAATAATTTGTTCACGCTGTGAAGAATGTTACATTAGTCTTTAATTGAAAATCTAGAACTATACATCATTATTGAAAACTAATCGCATGTTGATGGTTTTTAACAATTCTTCATATTTTCACATATTTTATAAATTGCTGGCTTTCTCATAAAACATAAACAAATTTCCAAGGTATTTGTGGAAATGGTTGATTAACTTTTCCATATAAATAATGTTCTTTACATAAAACAAGCAAATGCAATTTTGTATATAAATCATGAGAATGAACCTTCATTGAACCTATTATAAACTCAATTGCATGTTTTTAATATTAAAAGGAGTAAACAATGGAAATTCTCAGTCAAATAGATAACAAAACATTCTGTGAATCCCAACACCCACATTCACCACTTGAATTCATCTTCCAACTCCCCCTTCCTTAAACTTTGAATTCCGATCCCATTATCATCGAACAACTATTCATTCATTCGCATTCCCCCAAGCATCAATGCAAATCAGCGTGCTTCCTCTCTTTTCCTCTCTCTGCATAAAACGCCTCAAATTGAAGCCTATCAACATTGGAGTCATCAAAGTGCCACTGCACTTATAAAAACCGAGATCAGAAATAGTTGTGACTGAAAAAACTGCGATCAGCATTGTAGAAGTGAATTTCTATAAAATGTTCCCCAAAACAAACTGTAACTATGAAAACTTAAAAAAGTTCCATATTTATAAATTTCAAGGCAGAATTCCACATTGGTTATTGAATAAGGTAGAGTAAGGTAGAGTGGAATTGTTGTCTACTTCACAGTGATACAATTCTGTATAAGGAAAACATTAACAATTTTGACACATCCGCGTACAGTGTCCTATAACAATGCGTTTCTAACAAAATCTTAAATTAAATCTTAAATGGAGTATTAAATCGGAAAAAAATCTACAAAAATGGCAATGAGCACAAATTTTGAATACTTGAAGAATAAGCGACCAAGGATGCATTTCCAAACTCTGCCTGGCCAAAACTTGCACGGAATAGTTTCTGAGGAAACAAGGAGAGAGAAATGACGTTTGAAACTTTACAAAATATTTTGCGTGTGATGATAATGTCAAACTTCGTCTATTTACAGCGTACTGTTTTAAAGACAACGAAAAGTAGTCTTTCATGTTTCAAAAATTGCAACGTATACTACTGAACTTCAATAGTTACATATTTACCCTGACATTTCCGTCATAGCAATCATAGCATACTCACGAATGCCACTGCGTTATATTTTAATTTCGTTAAATTCAATGAAACTCAGAAATACAAAATAATCAACTCGCGTTTATTTGCAAAACGCGTATAATACACGGAACTTCGGGGACAGGAGGTTGTTAGGATGAGTGCTGCCAAAGAGATGGCAGAATCGCTAATGCAACCATCCCTATGAGCGAAGAATATTATTTAATATTCTCAGAAAGTGCGTGTAATATTATTGGAACAAATAACATTCTGAGGATGTTCCTGGAATATTAAATAATATTCTTCGCTCGTAGGGAAATGAACTAACCGCAACACAACTTATAATTGTTTTTCAGAATACAAATTTGAATTTAAACAATTTTGAGGTGGTGAAATATTTAAAATTACAAAAGACATAATGCGACATTTCAGAACGTAAATAAAATTAACAAAAAGCTTCTTCTTTCTTCGCCGAACCGGGAATCACATTCGGTTCAGTCTTGGAACTTAAAGATTTCTTGACGCAAAGATTTCCAAAACTGACCCGGTCCAACTCGAACACAATCAGGATCGGGAAAAGGATCAGGATCGGGAAATCAAACAGGTCTCATGTAACAAATCAGAACAAGTAATTAGAAAACGAAGATACAAATGATTTTGAATAGGGTTTTGATCTGCCTGGCAGCGCAAAATCGTTGAAATTTTCGAACCCGAAATTGACAGTGCCGTGTTACACACTATTCACAGTTCTCTCTTATTTATCTTTCTTCTCCAAATTCTCTCCCAGCAGAGGATAAGCAATTACATAAAATAAATTGTATTTAGTTAAACTAATGTGCCTTTTTTAAAAGCCTACAAATGGGGGGTATCTGTCTAGACAGATCACCACTTATACAATTCTGAGTACTTTAAACAAAAAAAGTATCTGAATTGGCCAAAATTAAAGAACTGGGAGCGTCTTGAAGATGAAAAAACAAGAAATAAATATTCGAGATATTCGTGGTTCACTTGCGTAATAAATACTCTATATTTCAAAAATGGCTTTCTTCTTCAATCTAAACTCCACTAGCCAGAATGATTTTGGCTAATGAAACGCATTAAATACTTTGTTTTTTAATGTAAATAATTTCCCTTGGCAAACAACATTAAATGATTATTTTCAAGTAAAAGAATCCACATTTTGTAATTATTTTTTACCAAAAATTAGTGATTTAATGAGTTAGATATCATTACTCTTTAGCGATCGCGACGTATCCGGACTCGCCAGACGCGGTTTTATTAACATGTATGAATTGTTTCAAAGAATTTCCTTGAATAAAGATACTTGTTCGAGGCGTCGGCTTGTTACCTAGCCATACCCTTTCTTAGGGCCCAAATTCGAGGGATTAAGTATGACCTCCTCACAGAGTTAACCAACTTTGTACTTAGTAGTTAATCACTCCGTTATAAGGTAATTAGTAGTTGAGTAGTTGTAGATTATGATCGCGAACTGCTCAGTATCCTGCGCCATTGAGTTGGGGCTTAGGGGTTATTAAATTAACTGCGAATCCCACCCAATTTAGTGGCCGAGCTTCATATGGCCGATATCCTGGCCTGAAGGAAAAATATCCAAATAGTTTTCCTTCAGGTTTCTCGTGTAAAATCCCCCCCCCCCCCATTCTCAACAGTACGGCATTGATTTTTTTTTAATTTCGTATAAATAATTCCCGGTTACTTGACCCGCACTGAAACTACATAAATTTTGTACATAAGTCTCCT
>JABFPB010004297.1:0-15167 GCA_022817645.1 Ceratoteleas bidentatus | reverse complement strand
ATTTATTAAAATAAATTTAGAAATTTTCTACAATTTTTATACATTTTTTAAACAAATCTGACTGGGATTTCCTAGCTAGTTTTCTAGCTGGTTTCCTAGCTCGTTTCCTAGCTAGTTTCCTTGCTCGTTTCCTATGGGCCAATTTCCTAGCTCGTTTCCTAGCTAGGAAACTAGCTAGGAAACGAGCTAGGAAACGAGCTAGGAAACCAGCTAGGAAGCGAGCTAGGAATTTTTCACTGGGAGTACGCCAATAACAAAAGGATATTGTATCGAATCCCCATACCCCGTGGACCTTAACAACCAACGACCCAAGATAAGCTCTTGACAGCTAAACCGAACAAATGCCCGTCAAATAAAAACGATCATAATCTTCAGACCAAACCAAAGTCACACGAAAAACATGAAACAGGTTCAGCCACAGGCTCCTACCCTCGATAAAATCGTCCATTCGATACGATTAACATACTTAATAGGATTTAATCATAAATTTGTCCATTTTATTTGTTCAATCTGATTAATCAGTACAAAGGAATCATTAATTTTCTCTTTTGACTGACAGTTGCAATTGATTAATGGGGATGAATAGTTAAAATCTTATTGCTTTTAATAGGAAACACCATTACTGATTACAATACCAATTTCGCAATATAAAAATTGAGAGTTTTTCAGATAGTTCAATGTAATTTACTAGGTGAATTGAATGGACAAATTTCTGATTTGATCCTATTAGTTCTAATGTGAATTTCAATGAGATTTAATCAAAATTAATTAATAATTGATTTTTCAACAAGGATTTTGCTTCAATGCCTCTATACACGAATGATGTTTGAGAAGTCATGTATTCTCAAACATACAACCGATGTCTTGGAATCCCTTTTCCTTCGCCAGTTGACGTGCAGTCAAACCAGCAGCGTTCTCCAGATCCAGGTTCGATTTCGGGATCAGCAGCTGACACACCGCCCCCGACCTCGACGCGACAGCCCGGTGCAATGCCGAACATCCATCGGCATCGAGCATGTCCACGTCCGCACCGAATTTTATCAGCAACTCGACTATTTTCTGATGACCTTGAGTCGCCGCTCGGTGCAGCGGCGTCGCCTGTCCGCTTCTGGTCTTTGCGTTCACATTTGCGTTGCTTTCCAACAGAATTCTGCTGACATCAAAGTGACCATTCCTGGCAGCATAATGCAGGGCAGTGTATCCTGCTGCATCCTCAACATCAGGCGACACTCCTTTTTTAAGCAAATTTTTGACCCGGTCAAGATCATTGGTTTGAGCTGAAATTAGATGAATAAGTAAAAAAAAAGTATGATAAAAAAGTTGAAAGGATGTAAGCTGTGCACATCCAGTATAAATATATTGCAATTGAGTAATTGATAAGAAAATACTGATTAGATTTGTGGGTGTAATAACGAGCTGAAAATATTTATTACAATTTCACGGAGAACCAAATTTTAAACATCTATAACTGAGAAGTCATTACTAGCTAAGTATTCGTGCTTTCAAAACAGGTAGAAAAAATTGTTTACAAATGCTGTGATTTACTAATAAATCGTCTACTTTGATGAGCATCTTATACTCCCATTGTATCTATGGCTGATTTTTAGAAATTAATTTAAATATTGAAACATTTGTATAAATATTCATTCAGTTATGTTTGAATAAACCTTCCAATTGGAGTTTTCTGAATTCATTTACTTTATAAATTAAACTAATTTATGTGGAAAACCTTTATTTATGGAACAAGGTGTTTCTGAATTTCTTCTTGCTATAATTGTATATTTTACTTGAATGTTATTTGAACTCGCAATGCCTCTGAACTCGCAATCGTGTTTCACTGATTCAGATGAAATATTAAATCATTTATAACGACATAACACTATTGCTTCTAATCGAATGCAATCAATCATTTTGCATCCCCAAAACGAACCTGCGTACCAGATTCCACGTTCGAATTCCATTTCGGTTAGAGACTGGCACAAACCAGAGCCTGGTGCCCGTGATTTGCAACAAGACCCTGTGTGCTTGTGATCATGATTGCCGTTCATACTGTTATTCAACTATCCTGCAAATGATACATTGTCAATCCGCTATAATTATTCATCACTGAACATTGCATTACCACAGGTATACATACCACCAGTGATAATCAAAATTTGAGTCGTTCGATTGAATTGGCAGGCAGAGGCAATTTAATCGGGATTATACAAGTACTGATCTGCAAAGAAACATGAAAAATGAATCGAGCTTCAGTGCAGTGGAACGCAAAACGCAAGGGTGCATTAATTTGGAAGTACAGCAAAGACTTTGGTAGTGGAAATCAATAATAAGCCTACAAAAACCATGCAATCCACCAGGGTTCCAGCAAAACAAGTCCAACCAAAAAGAATAAAATTGATACCTCAATAGAATAGCATCCTAACTGGATTGTCAAATTCTTTGACATATATATAGTAAAACGATATGGAATTGATTAATTTCATTGCATATTACCAGTAAATCCTACAATTATGAGACTATTGCAGTTTAGAGGAAAAACCAGTTAAGTCACAAATTAAGGGCAGAAATTAATATGAATGTTGAAATCAATGCTGAAAAACTTTTTTTATCAGATTGGATCGGTTTGATCAAATTGAAGAAAACGGTACCAGTCAACGTATTTTTTCTGTAGGAAATACAAATGTGATTTTCTATCTTCATTTTGTATTAAAAATAGTGGTGGGAAATATAAAGGATTTATTCAGAAATACAAAAGTCTATTTTGAAACTTTTAACGCAGATATCTCAACATCACAAGAAAGTGACTTAACTGATTTTTCCCGCAAAACCACTCACTTGATATAAAAAAATTGTGAAAAATATAACAATAAAATTGACAATCCAATTACACTGTAATTCTTTAGGTGAAATAAACGGCAAACGAACTCAACTTAGCGAAAACTCAGTAAATCAAAAGGAAACTTTACCTCTTAGCCACTATCCCCTACTAAAAATGCCCCCTTAAACTCAAAGTCAAAAACGCAGAAGGGAAATGAAGGAGCAACCAATCGGTGAATCAATCAATCACTTGTCCTACGTTCAAAAATCAAGTATTTATAAGAACATTGTTGTGACGTTACATAATTGAATACGGCATTTTCTTCATTGAACAATCTGTTATCAGTATCAATGCGGGGGATAAATCACAATAATTTCATTAATCGCGCGTCGCGATAGCGCGTCAACGGCGACCCGCGTGACATTATCACATTGTCGGTGCGTGTGCAGTGAAACTCCTCAGATGCGACACGATTACGCGGACACGGGCGACGAATGTGAATGACGCTTGGCGGCGCTGCTGTCTACTGTACAATGCAAGTGTTCCCCCGACGCAATAAGTACACATGCTGGAAACATAGCCCGAACGGCTACGTACACCGCGCGAACCCACACCAAAGTTTAGCACTTCGTCGTGCTAAACTTCCCGCTGAAGTGTCCACAGCACTTCCGCATCGCCCGTGCTGCAAACCACCCGATATCCCAACTCAGCCAGTGCGTTTATAACGTCTAACGGCGGCCCTGAAATAATAACACCGTGAATAAGGCACCAAACCAAAAGCAACGCTATCGCATTGAGCTGAATGATTTATTTCCCCAGAAGCAAATCAAATGCGAGATTTGTAAAGTACATATTCATGAAGCAATCCTTTCGAATGTTGTGTTGGCAACATTGGATTGGATTGGTCAAACAGTTCAAGTATCATTCTTTCCCAATGCAAAGACGTGGCGGCGAGTTAAGTAACTAATATTGCACCTTTGATCATGAGCCCGTTGATGATATCCGCCCCCGAATCCGGGAAGCGCTGGCACAGCGCAAGCTGCTCGTCGTCGGTCAAACCGAACACGTGGCAGTCGTTCGCGAAGGGCGAACCTTTCACGGCGACGTAATGACAAGTCTCTGTGCCAAGCGTACTTAACAATTTCTCGGTCATTGTGCCCATTAATACCTTGGCGACTTTACTCATGAATACGAGTGTGTATACAGACTATTACAGACTTTATCCTAGAACGTAACATAACTGCATTAATCGGGATGATCGTCAGTCTTGTGATCGCGAACGAAATACAGTCAAACCCAAATAAAAAGCACCACCTGTGAGCGGTTCGAGGTAAATTCTCGTCGTCGCATAAATTCTCAGATTAACAAATTGACGGGAAGCATACCCTCGACCCACTCGAGCGTGCATATACCCTGCCAGCGAAGAACACTATTTCACATTCCAGGAACATTATCCGAATATCTCAGAACATTGTCAGAATATCCCGGGAACATTAAATACTGTCCTTCGTCGACAAGCGAAAGTCCTTTCGCAGGAAAGACATCCTTCCCCCTCCCCTTTGTCGATGCAAAATTAGCAATATCGTTCGAAGCGTCTCGCTGTGATTTTTACAAGTCGGATTTTCGCGTGACAGTTATGAAATCGGACCCCGCGCGCGACTCTGCTCGATAGCCAGTCGTTCCCGTTCCTCGCGCAGTTGCATCATCCGGCTCTCGTGGGCCCACCGCAGTTCGCTGTGGGCCTTGTCCCGCTGGAACTCCCACTGCAGTCGCTCCATCTCGAGGGTTTTGCGGCGCAACTCGAGCTCGGCGACGCGACGAAGGGCGCGTCGTTCCTGCAGCTGTTCTTGGTGGATTTTGCTCTGAAGGCTTGAGTAGACGCCGGAACCGCGCAGCGATTTAGCCGGCCACTGGGAGGCTCGACGGAGTGAGAAAGGCTTGCGCTGGTGAGCGATGGCGCTGCGTCCGCCCTGCGACTGGACCACTGAAAACGTCGGGTTCGGTTAGGGGGTCCAATATTTATGTGCGACTGCTTATGGGAAATGGCTCTGGGCTGTCGAGGCGCGAGATTGAAATTGAAAATGTGCTTTATATGCCGTGAGGTGTTGCAGATGTGCAATTATTTGGCGTGGAGGGGGGTGCTTTATGGGGGAGAATGGAATTGGATAGTTGAAATATTTTAGTGGAGGAGACGGGTCGTTGGGTTTTTCAGGAGTAAATTGATTCTTGGGATGAGGTGTCGGGAGTTTTGTTGGAAGATTTTTTGTTAATAAATTGTTGGGGTCGTTAGGTCTGTGGTTTTTGTTTTTGAGGTGGTATTCTCGAGGAAAAGTTTGTAAATAATGGATGGAGGTTGTAAATTGATGCACATCTGTTTTTGTAGACATTTGGTCAAGGTTGGTTGTGAGGACAGTAGTAATTTGTCTGTGGACAGTATTTATAAACTGTTTATGACAATTTAAGAGTTGCGAGAGATTGAAAAAACTGATTTAAGAGGAATCCCAAATTGTATTATCAACATTAGAGATTTGTTTATGTGCAAATAGGTGGAAATATTTTTTTTTTATATTAAAATGGAGGTAAAACGATATTTAAGATATACTTCAAGAAGGTGTTATTTGGGTTTCACTGGAATATTTTTTGCTTATTTAATGGTAATCCTACGCCCATTTTAAAATTGAGATTGAAGGAAATTTTTAAGAATTTCTATGAAATTCCTTCAACATTTCTAGGAATTCTGAAATTTGATGTCGAAAATCTAGCAGGATAACAGAAATGTCCATCTTCTCCCTGAATATTTGCAGCCACGGGTATTACTCGCATGACCTTGCCTGAAAATACTCGTCCCTCTCCCGGAATTATCGGTTTCACATTTCTAGGCATCTCCGAGTTTTTCCTTCGGTAAAATTGCCTGGGAGTTTTAACGTGGGATGTTTACAAACCATTTTTACCGTTCTCCTATGGAAATTTTTGCCTGCTCTCCCTCAAATAGCACCGTTTACCAGTTATAGCTACGCTTTACTGTGCCGCGCGGTATAATTTTACTCGACTTTCACGTAAATATTGCATGAAATTTCTCTCCAGGGAAAAATCTGATTTGACACGTTTATTTTAAGTTTCTTTCCTGATAAAAGCGATAATATTGTAGAATTGAAATAATTTATAATTGATAAAAATGTTTTGCAACCAAAATGTAAGCTCATTAGTCTTCATTATTTTACACATAACTTTAACAATTTATTAAATTCCAGCATTTGTTTTTATCAAAAACGTTGTTGAATAAATTTTTCATTATTTAATGGATATTGTCTTGACCAAAATCTTTGTTCATATTAATTATTTTATCATATTTTTATGCAGTTACTTTTATTTATATTTAGTTAAATCTTGATTATTTATATTTTTCAACTCCACAAAATTAGACATATATGAAATTAAGCCACATTCTATAAGGATCCAAAGTAATACTTTCTTGTGTCTTTTACCACAAACTCTCTAATCGTTTCGTACAGAATTTCCTCATTTTCTCCTTCTCTGTCTATGCTCTATGTAACTATTTTAAAAGGCAACTAGTAAGACAAAGATAATCTTATTGGATCCATCTTATCTTATGCAAAGAAACAAGAATGAAAATACTTTCACAGCTCTATAACTGTCTCAAAATTCCTTGAGTACAAAAAAGAAGATTTTATATGCTTCTATCTTACGTAAACAAACAAAAATACTTTCGGATTCTCCAATAAACTTTTCCAACAAAAACTAAATAAACAAAACTAAAAATACTACCTTATCTTCCAATAATTTTTTCCAACAAAAATGAGCATACTTTGCCAGTTACATAACCATTGATTATAGAGAATAGATAAAAATCAATAATTTATATCGGAAACTTTATTAAACACTACGGATTTTTATGGAATCGGTAGAAAATGTCTAGCGCGTAATGTATTATTCCATATTTATCGAATTTTACGTTGACCACCAGAAATGTAAGCAGTGCAGACGATTTTTTATTGGATTATTGAAAAATTACATTATATTTTAAGTATGTTGAACCCGTTTAGGAAAGTGCAATTCATGCTCATTCAGAGTTATAGTTTAGGTTTAATTTTTCTTCTGCGAGCAATAAATTCCTAATGCTCGAAATGAGGTTATGTCTATCTTAGACCATTAAAAACTTTGTATGTTTAACGTTAATAATTTTTCATGTTAATTTTTCATAGAAGTTTATAGCAACTAGATTCATTCATAATTTAGATCACTTTATACAACTTTTATTCTCTATAGTGTGTACTTAAACAAATGTGAAAATACTTCCGCATCTTCTACCAACCTTTTCCAAAAAGATCTAAAAAACAAACCTAAACCTACTTGTGTCCTTCAGTGACCTTTAAAATTAACAAATTAATATACAGCAATGAAAATAATAAAAAATCTCCATTACTGTCTAAAAATTATACAAGACAGAGAATATATCTTTTCACCTTATGTAAACACGCAACTATGAAAATACTATCCTATCCTTGAATCATTAGTCGAGAATCAATTAAATACAATAAGTTTCAATTGCAAATGGACACAAAACCAATTTGAATAAAAATGTGCAAATTGTCATTTCTCATTGGTCAGTGACCAATGAGAAATTAGTATTTTCAAAAATTAATTGTAAGTAATTGTATTAAGTTGTAAATTACAATGGAGGCAAATTGAATTAAATTATATCTAATTGGAAGTTTCTACTTCGATTCTACCGCTATTTTTATTACAATTTAATACAATTACTTACAATTAAGTTTTGGAAAAATACTCATTTTTCGCTATTAATTACAAATTGATACAATTTATTCAAATTGGTTTTGTGTCCATTTGCAATTGGAACTTACTGTTTTTAATTGATTCTCGGCTAAAGTTTACTACATCCTCCAACGACCTACCCTAACCTCCGCAAACCAAAAAGCCCCCGAACCAAAACAAACCCCCTCCCTGCCCAGAGCCTTTCCCCACCCAACTTACCCGTCGGACTGGCTCTCTCGGGCTTGGGTCCGTCCTCGATGTCCACGTCCTCCAGCGGGTTGACCTCCTCCTCCCCCTCTTCCTCCTCCTCCTCTTGCTCCTCGTGGCCATTGCTCCACTCCTTCTCCCCCATCGGGCCTACGTCCACCTGGCCCATCCCCGGCTCGCTCTGCACCCACTCGTCGGCTGGCACCACGTAGTGCAGGTTCTGCCTCGGCACCGGCTGCATCACCCCCGCCGCGCCCTGGCCGTACTCGGCCCAGTGCTCCATCCCCTCCATCGGCATCTCCGCTCGCATCTCCCCCGTCGGCATCATCTCTTGCTTCGGCCAGGCCTCCTGCACCTTCGCCCCAAAGATGTGGGCTTTCGCCTTCTTGTTGTTCGCCACCCGGATGAACTGCTGTCGGATGTCCTCCGGGCACTTGGGGCACCGCTCCATATGCCGCTCCATGCGCGTCGCATTTTTTATGTATGACTGGTCGCAGAATTTGCAGAACGCGATCACCTGTGTGCCATTCTCCTTCTTCGTGTAGTAGTTCCATACTACTCCCTGCTTCTTGACCATCGTGCACCGGGAGTTGGTCGCGCAACGCGAGGCACCGCGAGGAGCCCCGGCGCCGAGCGGTAAACAACGCAGTTAAGAGTAAACAACGCGGCCGCGTCGGCAGACGCGTTTCCGTGCTACGACAATTACGCGAGACTGCCGTTGCGCGAGCCAGGTTGCCTCCACGGGAGAGCCGGACACTTGCGCAGTGGAAACTTTAGAGGGCGTGGGAGGGGGAAAGGAGAGAGAGTCGGGGAGAAGGATAGAGCGAGAGGGAGGGAGGGGGAAGGAGAGCGCAACCGTGACCGGACGGACGCTGCGGGATGAGTTTTGAGGGAACTTTGGATGGTTTGAATGGATTGATGAAACGCGGTTTGGTAAAAAGTATTTGCAGATTGGGTTAGGCCTGTGTCTGTTTCCTTCGACAAAGTCTGGATTTTTTCGTTTGGCGTTTACGGAAATGATTCATAGCAATGGCTGTAGTAAAATTACATTGTTAGTATACCTGTGTTAAAAAGATCCGGACACTTACGGACTTTGGCCGTAATAATCCGTAAACTTGCAACGTAATTTTACGGATTACAGCCAAAACCAAGGATAGCATTAAGAATTCCGGAGTTTCTCCGTAACTATTCGTAATAAACGATTCCGTAACTCGCCGGAACGTCTTCCAGCCCCTGGAGGTCTCCGTAACATTTCGTAAAGGTACGGTTGCTAGTCCGTTAATGATCGTAATTTTACAGAAATCTAGATTTCGCAGATTCATTCCGTAGATATTCGTAATAAATGATTCCGTAACTCGCCATCTTTTAGCCTCTCGAACTCTCGGTAACATTCCGTAAAAGTACGAGCGACTCGAAAAATAAATAAGCTTTCTCTCGGTAATTTTTAAAAGTAATTATCGAAAAAATTACACTTCTAAACGTAATTTTTATTTTCATAAATTATACGAAAACAGTTATACAAATTTATATATATATATACAAAATTAATTTTGTATATTATATATTTTGTATATTTTGTATAATTTTGTGTGTGGCCTATAAATTTATAACAATTGTTAAAATGTAACTAAAAAAACAAATAATTAAATTAGCTCCCTTACTGATCTCACGTCTTCTGTATATGAAGAGAATTGTAAAACTCCAACTTGTCGATGTTTTCCAATCCATAATTATATTACATTGTATATTAAAGGGGGTATTCGTGTTTATAGCATCAATTTTTAGGTATTTTTCGAAATTTCATTACGGAACTTAATATAGTAAACAACGATTATACCGTTGAAAACAGTATTCAATGAAGTTTTAAGTCAATTTTTATTTTATGAAAAAAGTCCATTTTTCAATCCACAGAATGGCGTCGAAGACACGTAGTCAAAACTTGAGTTTGTAGTTGGTAGTTAATAAATCTCGTGTTATACATTTAGGAAACAAAAACGAATATCATGACCGAATTCTTAACAAATGTAACTATGGTTGGAATCTACAACAAGAATAATTTTTAACATTTATTTTCAAAATGGCGGCTGTCTAAAAAAATGTCTGAAAATTACCGGATTTTTTTGGTTTAGACGTAACGAAAAATCGATATAACGACAAAATTACTATCATTACAGGTTCTAACCAGAGCCAATTAATTTTTCTTGAAGGTAGACCAAAAACCAATAAAATCGGTTCGGCAGTTTTTCAGAAAAGAGACCACCGTGTAAAAAAAGTCATTTTCAGACAAACGCTTTTAAAGTTTTAAGATCAGATTCCAGGTCCCTCATTCAAACTCGTTTTTATAACATAAACAATTTTTTGCGAGCATTGGCATTTTTACCAAATCGAATCATTTAATACGAATAGTTACGGAGAAACTCCGGAATTCACAATGTTATCAATAATTTTGGCTCTAGTCCGTAAAATTACGTTGTAAATTTACGGATTGTTTCGGCCAAAATCCGACACGCCATCCCTAAGTGCCCGAATCTTTTTACACGAGTTGTTTCGACGAAGTCTAGGTATGAGTAGAGTTTTCCGGGGAAATTATTCGGGCCTTTTATTTGTTGTATGTAAATATAAGCTGGTGACAATTGCAGCGCCATAAAGTTAGTCCGTCATGGGAACATTTGTAAATTATTGGTAGAAAGCGGTAATCGGAGTAACATAAATATTTGCAATTATTTATTGTGTATTTAGGAAAGTATTAATTTTAATTAATTAAACTCCTTTAATTAATTAAAACAAAGATCCCCCGGAGAATCTTCGTGGTTATATCCATGAAACTACGAAGAATCTTCGACTTGGGAGAATCTCCATAGTTTCTCCTTAGTTTCACGGGGATAACTGCAAAGAATCCCCAGAGATCCCGAGGTATTCTGTAAAGTTTGATAGTAAACTACTGCAGAGAAATATAAGTTGAAATGTTTTTATCGGGAATAAAAAAGCAGAATTAATTAGTTTACAGGAAAAAATATAAGATTTACAAGAAAAATGAAATTACACAGAATAAAATTCTTGAACAATATTCAATGGAAAACTGAATAGTTGCAGTTTTTCATTGAATATTGTTCAAGATCCAGTTTAGTGAACGAATAGGTTTACTAAGCCATATTTTGATTGTAAACGACAGTCGAACACATTGTAAACTTCCGTTCTGTCTGGGAGCTGCGATGATACAAATAGAAATAGGCCCAATGGCATCGTTAATTTTGTCAGGGTCATTTAAATTGAATTTTTTTAAACCCAATGGTTTGAAGTAGAAATGTAGTAATTATTTTATATAGATATATAATAATAAATTTAATATAGAAATATATTAATTGTGATATTAAGAGAATGCACTAAGGTATTATATTACAGTCTTAAAATTTGCCCCAAAAGATATAATCAAATATGTTGAAAGTAGTTAGATAATAATTACTTTAACAAATGTAGTTTACATTTACTTTTTGATAATTACCACTTTATGGAGTGAACAGATACACTTATTTATGAATGTACAATTATAATTTTATTACATTTTTAGTTATGAATCTTGTAAACTATGGACAGAAATAATGTATATTATAAGTTTAACTTTATTGACAATAATAAAACTCCTACTTGAAGAAGTTTGGTTATAAAAACAAACAAATCTGACTTCAATGAAATAAATTGGATTTAAATATTTATCATTTAAGGTAAATGCTAAGTAAAATAAAATAATCACATGTAAATGAAGTAGTGTTTTTAGATATTTTCAATCCGATAAGCTTTCCTTGGTATCATAGACGTATTTCTTAATGTCAGTTAAAGATAAATAAAAAGAAAGATTCAAAAGTTGTTACTTTCCTTTACATTTTAAGCATTTAATTAAATATCATTTGCCGTTAAATAATTACACATTATGTATGAATAGATAACTTTATGTTAATAAATGAAAGGTTCTTTTTAATTCAAATTATCAAGTTTCTACACGGAAAACTTTTAAGCACGCCAGACGAACTTGTACAAGTACATATCGACGCTCGCAACGAAAAACCGGACAATTCAAATTAGTCCGTGTAATTCCTTATGTGAAATTTGAATTGTCCGGTTTTTCGCGTATAATTTGAATTGTTCGGTTTTTCACGATTAATTTGAATTGTCCGGTTTTTCGCAAGCGTCGATATCTTGTACTCAAGTTAGGTATTACTTATCAGTTTCTTGTGCAGTTGGAACCACGTGTGCGCCGTTTAGGTACGTCAGATGCCTCGATTCGGGGCAGCAGACTCCCGAATCACGGAGCATAAGCCGGCACGAAAAAAGCAAACGACGTACCTCTAGGGACGTCTGACGCACCTAAATTTTTTCCGTGTACTATGTTAAATATAATGTTGTGCAGATGGTACCATCAATGTAAACTCGTATACAACGTAGTTTTGATGATGTTGTCTTCACATAGGAGATATCTTAATGATTTTTTTGGGTTGGAAATAATTGAGTAATGGACATAAAAAGCTGTTTCTTCTGTTGATGAATAAAACAAGAGTTTTCAATTGAGTGCAGGTGACGTTGTTTTTGCCGGTAGAGTGTTTGTAAAAATGGTTTGAAGTATGCGATGGACTAAGGAATGTGACAGCTTTTTTTTGGATGAGTGGTTTTGGATCAATATACCTGTCATCACATCTTTTTAATCGACAATTGTAGTAGATTACAGTAATTGTAGTTACTGTAGATGTTTGGACATTGATAACATCTTATCGCTATCGCCGCTCGAACAATATTGCTAATTTTACAATGATCACTTTCCTTCCCTAATTACATTGTACAAACTTTCACTTAACCATAATCACGTAATCAAATAACATTACTACTAAATTCCTAACTATACAACCTCCCATAAATCGACGCTTGCAACGAAAACCGGACAATTCAAATTATGCGTGAAAAACCGGACAATTCAAATTATTCGTGAAAAACCGGACAATTCAAATTATACGTGAAAAACCGGACAATTCAAATTAGTCCGTGTAATTCCTTATGTGAAATTTGAATTGTCCGGTTTTTCACGAATAATCTGAATTGTCCGGTTTTTCGTTGCGAGCGTCGATATGTGGTTATGCAGTTGTGTGTGCAAATACCGTCACAAACAAGCGTTTATGTCTCGGTTAAAAATATACAAAGCTAGAATAATCGAAAGATACAATATTCATTTCATCGATTATTTGCGACAATTCGAGCATTTGTACTCGGTTCCGGTATTTGGAACAAGAACAGACAAGCGAGAAGATTCGTAGACGTTGACTTTGGTGAAGAGAAGATACGTGTTGCTAAAGAGTATAAATACCTGGGGGTCTGGTTTACAGATAATTGTAAGTTCAATACTGCTATTGACCATGCCATTAAAGCGTCTAAACTCGCATCTAGCTCATTACATAACATTATAAACAAAACTCATTTGAGAAACTGGTAATCCATTACGAATCTTTTTAACGCACTTGTGAGGAGCGTTCACTTAAACGGTGCTGAAATATGGGGAACCTCTAGACTTGAAGGTATTGACAGAGTTCAGACAACGTTTTTTAAATACCTCCTACATATCCCACGAAATTGTCAAAACCATGCTGTTCGTTTGGAAACAAGTTGCACTAGTTTGAGACTGAGAATATTGAAAGCCATTCTGAGGTGGTTGAGGAAGATATCCTTGATACCGAATGACAGGTATCCTAAACTATACCTCACCAAGCTATGCACTATCTCAAATAGGCACCCAAACATCGTGAATAATTACCTCCAGCATATTAAGCCATTCTTTGAGACGAGTGATAGCATGACAAACTGGAACCAGATAGCCCCAGTCAACATTACAAATTTTGCGTGACGCGGGGGTGACGCAGGTATTATGCAGGCGTTACCCAATTTCCGCTTTTTTAAAAAGTGGAAATGGGGTTACGCCTGAGTAACGCCAGCGTAACCCATGCGTTACGCAAAATTTAAAATGTTGCATGGGAGCATCATTTCATATTGTAGAAGAATCACAGATTTTGGCCCGGTACGCGAACGCTCTCTCTCAGACAGATATGAGAAAGACGCTAAGTTCCTCAAGCTTGATATTTTTCCCTTACATTTTACAGCACCATTTTTCGCTTATACCTTATTATATAACCTCCAGGATTTCTCTTCACAACAAACGTATTCTTGCTCAGTGCCGACTTATGTAAAAATATTCGTCCAGAATCATCGTAGGCCGTGGCTCTACAGATTTTCTTACAACTTATGTACTCATTGCGACCAGGGTGCCGAAGAAGATCTTTTTCATGTCTTGTTAATGTGTCCTTTTTACAATATCTGCCGTGAATGAATCTTAACGACCTATACGACCCATCTCGAACTGTACAATTTCTTCGACCACGTGATGTCCTGTCCAGAGTCAATTGTTCTTGTAAATATATTTGTAAAATTGATTGTATCGACTCTCAAGAAACGGAGCGTTAATTGAAGATATGCATGTTTGTAAAGTATGCACGAAAGAACTTCCTTTGTATGGGCCTTTATTCCCGATGGCAAATATAAATAAATTATAATATTTTTCACAGATATCTCGGTTAAAAATTTACAAAGCTAGAATAATCGACAGATACAATATTCATTTCATCGATTGTTTGCGACAGTTCGAGCATTTGAACTCGGTTCTGGTATTTATTAGTATTTAATAGTTTTTCGCGAAGATTAACAGTGTAATTATTAAAACACCGACGAAACTGTCACACCATGTAAACGAGCGGTAGATCAATCAAGCAAAAATAATAACGTATTATCAAATTACGGTCTATATTAATCATGTCTTGGCGTACTCGGGGATTGCATAATTATTTTAATAATTGACAATCGAAACGTACAGTCGATTATTTTAACCCGTAACGAAAACAAGTTTTCGATTTGGTTATTCATTCATTTGCCGTCGTTTCCTTGCGGCATGTAATTAAGGTGATTCGTCAATCATAAGTTACTAGATTAGGTTGCTTTAAATTGATTCTGTGAAAAACTTGATTTAATGTCACGCACTGACATTGATCAATGTTATTCGACTCGGAGAACGTTGAGGAAAAAATGAAATTTCTAAAACAATTCACCGATTGAAGTTTGTTTCGCTTTTCCCATATGGACGAGTCCACGAAAAACAAACTTTCGTTAAGGTTGTATAATCATGAATCAAAAGTATTAAGAATGTCATGAAAATTTACGTGAATGCATATTTATACCACTTGTTCCCAAAATCTTATCAAAATTGTGTCGCCAGAAGTTGAGATATAAATGTTCGAAGTAACCAAAAAATACATGGAGT
>JABFPB010004296.1:0-15167 GCA_022817645.1 Ceratoteleas bidentatus | reverse complement strand
CACTAAGCAAACTTCCGCGATTCCGACACTTTCGCGATCGTGCTGAAAACGTGGGTGGGAGCGGCAAAATCGACGCAAAAATTCAAAAAAATCGAAAAAAATTCTAAAAAATTAAATAAAAATCAAATATTCGAAAAATTCAAAAAAATTCTAAAAAAATCCAAAAATTCAAAACAAAATCAAAAAATTTCGAAAAAATTCGATAAATTTCAACAAAATTGGAAAAAAATCTAAAAAATGTAAAAAAAATCGAAACAAATTTTAAAAAATCGAAAAAAATTCTAAAAAATTTAAAAAAATGTAAAAAAATCGAAAAAAATTCAAAAAAACTCGAAAAATTTCGATAAAATTCAAAAAATTGCAAAAAAATTCGAAAAAAAACGAAAAATATTTTTAAAAATTCGAAAAAAATTCGAAAGTAAATTCGAAAAAATTGAAAAAAATTCGAAAGAAATTTTAAGAAATCGAAAATATTAGAAAAAAATTCAAAAAAATTCAAAAAAATTGGAAAAAAATTCAAAAAAATTGGAAAAAATTCGAAAAAAATTCGAAAAAATTCAAAAAAATTGGAAAAAAATTTTTAAAAATCAAAAAATTAGAAAAAAATTCAAATAATTGGAAAAAAATTCAAAATATTTCAAAAATTCAAAATATTTCAAAAATTCTAAAAAATTCTAAAAAAATGTAAAAAAATCGAAAAAAATTTTAAAAAAATCGAAAAAAATTAGAAAAAAATTTCGAAAAAAATTCAAAAAATTTCAAGAAAATTCGAAAAAAATTCGAAAAATATTTTTAAAAATTCGAAACAAATTCAAAAAAATTCGAAAAAAATTCGAAAAAATTCAAAAAAATTCGAAAAAAATTTTTAAAAATCGAAAAACTAGAAAAAATTCAAAAAATTGGAAAAAAATTCAAAAAATTTCAACAAAATTGGAAAAAATTCTAATAAGTTCGAAAAAAATTCAAAAAAAATCGAAAAAAATTCTAATAAATTTAATAAAAATCAAATAATTCGAAAAATTCAAAAAAATTCTAAAAAAATCCAAAAAAATCGAAAAAAAATAAAAAAATAAAAACAATTTTTTAAAAATTCACAAAAATTCACAAAAAAATAAAAAAATTCAAAAAAATAAAAAAAATCGTAAATATTCCAAAAAAAAATTCAAAAAAAATTCAAAAAAATTAAAAAAATTCAAAAAAATTCGAAAAAAAATCAAAAAAAATTAAAAAAAAATAAAAAAATTCAAAAATATCGAAAAAAATTTCAAAAAAAAAATTCAAAAGATGCGTCGTCCGAGTTGAGCGAAGGTCGATTCGCGGTCACTCTGAAGGTGCCCGGGCGACTCGACGGCACTTTGTGGTCGATCACTGCGCGATCCGGCTTACGAAGGGCCAAATGTTCACGCGAGGTGCCGGCTTTCGGGTCGTAATGCACTAAGCAAACTTCCGCGATTCCGACACTTTCGCGATCGTGCTGAAAACGTGGGTGGGAGCGGCAAAATCGACGCACAATTTGCACGAAAAAGGAACTCGTTTATTGGCTCCAAGAGAGTTACAAAAGGGGACCAAAATTAAGAAAACGGCGGGCACTTGTGTCGACGCAAAGTCATTGAGACGATCGAGTTTGTCGCACTGATAAGCCGGCCGAGCGATAGCGCGCCACGCGGCCCCCCGCCAAACCATCGGGCTCCGAGCTACTCGGTCCACCCGAGGCCCGTGGAGCGGCGAAAGGCGCGCGCGACGCGAACATACCGCCCGCCTCGTCGTGAGACGAAATACCCCTCTCATGACTCCGGAAGCGGTGAAGCTGAGCGGACCGCATCTGTTGGCATCGGCAGCAGGCAGAGACGGGTCACTGGTCGCCGGAACTCCGAGGTCGACGTGCGGACTGTGACGACTCGGACCAAGCCGTCGGATCCCGGGTGCGTCTCGACGACGCGTCCTAGGGGCCACTTCGAGGGTGGATAACGTTCGTCCTGGCACAGCACGAGTTGCCAAACGGCGAAGTTCTCATGGGTCTTCTGCCATCGCCCACGCTTCTGGAGGTGCTGCAGGTAGCTGCGGGACCAGCGGTGCCAAAAATTCTGGTACATGCGCTGTACCATCTGCCAGCGTGACCGCAGCGCGGTAGTGTCGCCAAGTGGTGGCTCCGGAACTGAAAATAAGGCAGAGTGAATTAGAAAGTGGGCCGGCGTGAGTACTTCGAGGTCTTCGGGGTCGTGAGACATAGGTTCGAGAGGACGCGAGTTGAGGCAACACTCAATCTGCGCCAGGAGTGTCGTCAACTCCTCGAAAGTGAGGGTCTGGTCCCCGATGACCTTCCGCAGATGACCCTTGACAGACTTGATGCCAGCCTCCCAAAGCCCGCCGAAGTGCGGCGCTGACGGCGGAATGAAACGCCACCGCGTCCCATCCTGAGCGAGGACCTTGGCGACCTGGCGGTAACATTCGGACGAGGCAGTGAACACCGCCCGCAGTTCGGCGTCGCTGCCCCGGAAGTTCGTGGCGTTGTCGCTGTAAAGGCACTCGGCCACTCCTCTTCGACTCGCGAACCTCCGGTATGCTGCAAGGAAGGCCTGCGCCGACAAGTCGCTGACGAGCTCGAGGTGGACGGCGCGAGTCGTGAAGCAGACGAACAAGGCAATGTAGGCCTTGTACGACTGGTGCCCCCTCCCTTTGGCCGCTCGATACCGGATGGGGCCAGCGAAGTCAACGCCGGATCTCGAAAACGGCCGGGCAAGTCTGGTGCGGTCGAGTGGAAGGTTGCCCGTCAATAGTGCGCCAACCGTAGGCTGCGCCTTAAAACACTTCACGCAGCTTCTGACGTGCGCTTTGACTAGCGTCTTGCCTCTCAGCACCCACACTCGTCTCTGCAAAAAAGAAAATGTAAGTGAATTGCCACCGTGGAGGGTAGATTCGTGAGCGTGAGCCACGAACAAAGGGGTGAGAGGATTAGTTTTCGACAAAATGACTGGATGCTTCTCGTGGAAAGGGAGCGCTGAATTGGCCAGGCGGCCTCCCACTCTTAGGATCCCGGACAGGTCCAGGAATGGGCTAAGCGGGATCAAGGCATTGCCCTTGGGCAGCGGTCGGCCCGAGCGGAGAGATGCGATCTCCATCTGTTGGGTCGCTCCCTGGGTGAGCTTCAGCAGGCATGCAAGGGCTCCCCGCAACTCTTCGCTATCTAAATAGTCCCGTTGGCGGAGCTCTGGTGGCAGCCGGCAGTTCTCGGCAAAACGGCGACAGTAGGCGGTGACTCTGATGAGGAGCGTGAGGGACGAGTATCTGGTCACCAGGTCCAGGAGGACTGTTTCGGTCGAGGCGTGGAAAGCATTCCGTGTTGGTTTGGTCTCGGAGTCGGCGACTTTCGAGCTAGCTTCTGGTGGTTGTTCTGGCCACTCATCCTCGGGCTGGGAAAGCCAGTCCGGGCCTTGCCACCAGATCCCGGAGTCTCGAAGGTCGGCTGGGGCGACACCTCGGGTCGCGAGGTCGGCAGGATTGTCCTGGCTCCTGACGTATCGCCAGTCGAGATCCGGTTGAGTAGTCTGCACGTACGAGACCCGGTTGGCCACGTAGACATTCCACTTGCTCGGATGCTGCCGTAGCCATGCCAGGACAACTTGGCTGTCCGACCAAGCATGCGCGGGCAGCGAGGCGAGGACCGGAGAGGACCGAACGCGGGAGAGCAGGCGAACCAGAAGGACGGCGCCGCAGAGCTCCAGTCGAGGGATCGATACCGTCTGAACTGGGGCGACCTTTAACTTGGCCATCACCAGGGTCATTCGCGTTGTTCCATCCGGAGAGCGCGCCTTCAAGAAGACGCAGGCAGCGTAAGCTCTGGATGAAGTGTCGGCGAACGCGTGCAGTTCGCAGTCGGCGCCTGGGGTGACTTCGCCGACCCATCGACTGATCTTGATCTGCTCCAGGTGCTGCAGTCGTTCGGCGTAGTCCTTCCACCGAGCGCTGAGCTCGTTCGAGAGTGGCTGGTCCCATCCCTGGCCGCTGAGCCATAAGTCCTGGAGAAGGATCTTCGCGGTAATGGTGGAGGCAGCGATCAATCCGAAGGGATCGAAAATGCGGGAGATGCACGAAAGTATCGACCTCTTTGTGCACGAGTCGTTCCAGGACTGATCAAGGTCGCAGCGGAATCTGAAGAAATCCTCGGTCGGGTGCCAGGTGAGGCCCAACGTCTTGACCGGTAGTTCCGGGTAAAACTCCAGCTGGGACTGCCTGTCCGGTTGCTGCACAGCCGCCAGAAGCTCCGGTCGATTGCTGGTCCATTTGTCGAGCGGAAAACCGCCGGCCTGCAAGAGAGCGATCAGCTCTCGAGGCCCTGCTTCTCGAGGGCGCTGTCGACGTCGTTCGTCCCAGTGAGGATGTCATCTACGAACGTCTCTGAGAGAAGACATGCGGAGGCCAGCGGGAACCTGGAGCCTTCGTCCAAGGCAAGCTGTCGAAGGGTACGGATGGCGAGGTAGGGTGCCGATGAGGTCCCGTACGTGACGGTCGATAGAGCGAAATCTTGGACGTCTCCCTGATCTTCCTTCCAGACGATTCGCTGCAAATTCCGATCGTTCGGGTGCACGAGGATTTGACGGAACATCTTGACGATGTCCGCCGTGAACACCACTCGATAGCGTCGCCAATTCAGAAGAATGAGGGAGAGATCGGTTTGCAGGGCTGGTCTGGGCAGGAGATGGTCGTTGAGCGAGCGTCCGGCACTGTTCGTCTGGGAGGCGTCGAAAACCACTCTCAGCTTCCTCTTGAAGCCCGAATTCTGGATCACTGCGTGGTGCGGCAGATACCAGTTGTCGACGGGAGTCGGTTCAGCTTGCGGGACGCGCTCCATGTGTCGCAGGCTCTCGTACTCAGCGATGAATCGCGCGTAGTCCTTCCGAAGAGTCGAGTCGCGTGCGAAGCGCCTCTCCATGGACTGCAACCGGCAAACTGCTGCCTTCCTCGAATCTCCTCCGCTGGGGCGCTCGTCCGACTTCAAGGGGAGTCGGACCACATAGCGGCCGTCTGGAAGGCGCGAGTGCGTCCGCTCGTAGTGTTCCTCGCACCGGGCCTCGTCTGGACTGAGCTTCGACGGGCACTCCGGAACATGCTCCAACTCCCAGAATCTACGCAAGGCCTGGATGAGGTCCGGTTCGGTCGTGCAGTGGTGTGTGTGCACTGTCGAAGGTGTGTCCACCGCCCGCCGTGAGCCGACTGCGTCAACCAGGCCAGTGATGACCCAACCTAGCGTCGTGTTCTGAGCC
This sequence comes from Ceratoteleas bidentatus, assembly GCA_022817645.1. NCBI lineage: Eukaryota > Metazoa > Arthropoda > Insecta > Hymenoptera > Scelionidae > Ceratoteleas > Ceratoteleas bidentatus. Next base: position 9,906 of record JABFPB010004296.1, on the reverse strand, counting down.
ACGAGTCCGGAGGCGTTCAGGTGGCATAACCCTTCACGAAGGAGCTGGCCGTAGAGATCGGCTCCGAAGACGACGTCGATCGCTCCTGGAGTCGCGTGGGCCGGGTCAGCCGGGGCGCAGCCATCCGGAAGACGGAAAGGCCCGGACGTCGCGCATCGAGAGGGTAGCGGGCCGGCTACTTTCGGCAACACCAAGGCAGTTACTGGGACCTGAAACTCACAATCAACGTTAGACCTGAGCACAAAATCGACCATGGCTTTGGCGGTCGCACTCGGAATCGCTCCGATTCCATTTAATGCAACTGAAATCGGAAGACGCCGTAGCTTGAGCGCTTGAACGACCGCTTCGGAGACGAACGAAGTGTCGGAGCCCGGATCGATCAGGGCGCGGACCGTCGTGGACAATCCAGCAGTGGATATCAGGGTGACCCGCGCTGTCGCCAACAGCACGGTGCTAGCAGCAGGCTGGGCTGGCGTGGCCGGGGCAGCATGATGTGAGTGGGCCTGGTGGGTTGCGGCACCTGCCGACAGACCTGGACAAGCAGGTGCGAACGGGAAGGCCGGCGCGGCTGGGTTTAGCGGCGCGGCCGGGTGGACCTGCGCAGCTGGGCCTGTTGCTTCGGCTGGGGGGGCCGGCACGTTTCGCTGCTGTGGAACCGTCGGGTGCAGAAGCGTGTTGTGAGCCGAGCCGCATTTGGAGCACCGCTTCTGCGAGGCGCAATCCTTGGCCAGGTGCTGTCCCAAGCAGTTGCGGCAGAGCCGCAGGCGATTCACGTCGGCTTGACGATCCTCGAACGACTTATGCCGGAACTTGTCGCAGGAGAAAATAAAGTGGCTCCCTTTGCAAAGAGCGCAGGCCCGACCCGGGCCCTTCTGCGGCTCCTGTGTGGACGAGTGGTGCACACTCGCATTGCCGCCGGCCTTAGGATTCCGAGGGGCGGGAGAATGCGGCTGCCTTGTCATCTCCAACGCTCGTAATTGGGTCTCGAGGAACTTTCGGAACTCCTCGAATGTCGGTGGGTCGATCTGAGCCCCGAGGTGTGTCTCCCACTGTCTGCGGGTGGAGTGGTGCAGTCGGTTGAGCGTCTGGAATATGAGCCAGTCATCCCAGGCATCAACCGGTCGGCCGAGGTTCTCCAGGGCTCGTACGCTCTCAATCGTACGGTCGAGCACGCGGCGCAGCTCGGCAGCGGACTCTCCCTTTACAGCAGGCAGATCTACGAGATCAGATAAATAAGTTTGGAGCAACAATCGCGTGTTTTTATACCTCTTTTGTAGATCTTCCCAGGCTTTGTCGTAGTTGGCCTCGGTGGTTGCAACGTTCTTCAAAAAGGACGCCGCATCACCCTGCAGACACTGCTTCAAGTAGTTCAGCTTGAAGACCTTGGCGATGTCTGTGCGCTCGTGGATCAAGGTTCGGAACTGATCCGCGAAAGACTCCCAGTCGGAGTAGGCTCCGGAGAAGGTGGGGAGTGGCACCTTTGGCATCTGCAACGGCTGGGCAGCGGATGCGGCGAAAGGCGCGCGCGACGCGAACAGAATCAATAAATTTTCTCACTCTGGGAGAATATCGCAGAAAATAAAAAAAAGCGTTTTGTTGTGTATCTTTTGTAAACCAATGTACCGCGTTTCCGAAGTGGGAAAACAAACGCGGTACATTAATAAACAAAATGTATAAATCGCAGGCTTTTCTTTTTGAAAGTCCAACATTCTCCCACAATCAGAGAATGTTTTAAAATCATTTTCAATTAGATTATCGATATTTTGTTCATAATAAATAGAAACACCCTAACTCCGTGGTAGCAGACTTGATATTTCGTCTTAAGGGGTAGAATTATTTTTTACAAATATTAAGATTCGTTTTAGCTTTGTTTTGCTTTATAAATATTTTGGTGCCAATGGTAAAAAATTGTTTTGAGGATGTTTAAGGGATAGAATTATTTTTTATAGATATTAAGATTCGTTTTAGCTTTGTTTTGCTTTGTAAATGAAAACTAAGGAGTAAGAATGTATTTTTTCTTTGCAATAAATTTGTATCTGCGTCCTATACTTGTAAGTATGTATCTTTGTAGATATTAGCACTGTACTCCTATGCAATGGGTATATTTTTATTTGAGAGTAATAAATAAATTAATTGATTGAAATCTAATAGAGATTTTTCTTATTTTTAAATTATGTTGGAATATTATTGAAACATAATAAATTATAATTTCTCTTGAAATGAAAACATTACATTTTCTCATTCTCAGAAAATATTACAGTGAAAGAAACATGTTGTCTGTGGTATATTTTTCGGAGTGAGATGCACTGCCTTTTTCGAAGTGGACAAACAGACGATGTATATTAAATCAACAAAATGTAGTAATCGCAGGCTGTTATTCTGAATATTTATTCTGAAATTCGATACAGTGACGATAATAATTATTTGTTTATTAAAGTAAAAATAATAATGTCATTTTATATGCTGTCAATATTATTGTTTAAGGAGGGAGATATTCTGAAAGTTTTTATTTGGATTATTGGGTTTTTCGTTGAATTTGACAATTCAATGAAGTCAGATTAGTAGAAATGCCATACATTTTAGCAAGAAATATCTCTAATTATTAAGCGATATGGCAATTTAATAATATGAGGTGGTAAATTGTATTGAAATGCAGTAAAGGATAAATTATTAAAAAAATAATAATATGTAAGATGATAAAGAAGAAAAAAAGATAAAAATGTGACTCTGTTTAAACAATAATATTGGTACAATAAAAACCGACACAATATTTCAATAAAATTTAAGAAAAATGTTTGAATTTGAATCTCTGATCTTACATTTTAAATTTCGAGTTATTTAAATTATGATGCAGCAAAAAATCGATTTCTAATTAGATTATCTAACTTAGGAAATTAGTTCAAATTTGTATGTATTGTTTATTATTAATCAATTTAGGTAAAAATACAAATAGGTAACAATACAAAAATGCAATAGAGTATAGCAAACATTTCACCTTCAAACATTAATGAATTAATTAAGTAAGTAAGCAGATGTATTATTAACTGAATTAAATGTAGAAAGGTAATTAATGAATTATGAAGTTATTTGCTGAATTATTTAAAATATCTGTAGTTTATTACAAATGAAACCATACATATATCAATTTTATTAATTTAAATCAAATAACTCGTTTTAAATAATTTCTATTTAAATTTGAAATTTCATAACTCCGGATTGAAAAGTTAGCCTTATTTTGTAAAAAAATAAATTACAATACATTTTCCGTTTATTAATATAAAGTCAAGAATCCCATCAATAAAATTATTAATGTAATATACATTTATAACAATGTTCTAGATATGAATATCATTCAATTTTTTCACAGTGGCACATATTTTATAACTGTAATTTAGATAGCATACAAAAATATGGAATTTTTATCTTAAACTTCGTCACACAAATCTTTGATAAATAGTGTATTTACTATATTAAAGGGGTCATCGCAGTAAACCACCAAAAATATAGATCAACTTTATGCTTTCATTCACCGAAAACTAAAATGTCAATTTGAATGACCTTCTTCATGCATCTTTAAAATGCATGAAAAAGGTAAAACATGCATCTATTTGTGGTACTTTTCGATCATGTTTATTAAAAAAAACGAGCAGTTGAAAATACCTTCAAATGCTTAAAAACTATTTGTCCAAAACAATAAACAAAGTAATCTTACAGTAAAGTGAGAATTGTCTAACATCTTTTCAAATTGCCTAAAATGATTAGTCGTAAAACAACCAAATATGTACTATTGATTAAAATTTCATTCAACATCAACAAAGTCACAACTAGATGACTTTAGCTCAAGTATCTGGGTCACCCTAATTGAGAAACTTGTACTGCACTGATGAGAATATCTGAATGTAAATATTGTGATTTGATTAAAGTCCCGAGATAATCAATAAACAAATAAATAAATGTGCTAAATAGATTTGCATCGGTAAATCATAGTTACAACCGGCCAAACGAGCTTTTCAATAATATTTTGTAAACTTCAAACTACCACTTTTCCAAACGTCCAACGAAAACAGGGTAAAATCAACGCAGGGCAGTCAGCAATGATTAATCGATTGTCTGATGTAAGAATCATTCGTTCGCATCAACATGTTAATGAACAGTTTAATAAGTTCCAACGGTAATCTACTAGAAAGCGCGTTGGCGAAAGACAATCATTTACAGCTCAATTAGCACCACGACGATAATTTGTGACTGGCGTTTGCACCATCGCGATTTCTAATCGAATTTTTTTCGACTGCCAAAACATATGCAATTTATCATGCATGTATGTTATATCATTCAAATTTACAAATATAAATGTAAATATTGTATTTTTAGATATTTTGAATACAAAAGTAATTCCAGTTTTATTTAAAATTCCAATTTCAATAAATAATAGAGGAAATAAAAGAACATTTCTTTGAGAAAATATAGAGATGACATTTGGACGAAAAAGGCCAAGTAAGATTTGACCATAAATAATTATATAGATTTTTTGTGTGATATTCATCGTGAGATTTTAAAGCAGCATTTCTAGTTTGATTTTAATTGCTGTACAATTGCTTTAGTAAAGATGCAGTCGAAATAATTGGTTGTTAGCCAATGAAAGCTGTAATATCATTTCGAACAATGACGAAAACTTTGCCAAATGTCATCATTTGTCTGAAGGGAAAATAATTTTCTTCTTTTATATAGTTCTACGTAGAATTCGACAGTAATAACTTTAAGAAATAATAAATAACGTTGAAATTTTTGTAATGAAATTGAAATTTATATTAAAAAAATTTATCCAAATTAGATTAATAGATTGAACCTGTAGATATAATATAATATTTTGTTTATTTAAGTAAAAAAAGTGTTAATAAAAATTGTGTATTGTTACTTCAATATTTATTCCTACTTCATGAGATTTTCAAGTGATCGATGTAATTTCATTGCCATCTAACCTACGCAAACTAACAGTTTCGTATCCACGATAAACAAATCCATTTAATCTCAATAAATCCTTCTAAAAATATGATTAAGGTAACGTGGATTGAATCATAACATTGCCTATGGAAATTACCTGAATAAAGTGTATTTGTATTCTGACGTTTTTCCTATTATTAACTCTACTAAAATCGCAATATCAATTCCTGTTCGTCAATTGTAATTGACCAATAAATAGAGTCAACATTTATTTCTCTTATTCGATGATATTTGATACAACTTTTTTTAGATTGAACAGGTAAAAATATGTACAATACTACATCAATTCGTTGAAACTAATGGATACAAACTGTCGAAACCAATCATCTATTGTCTTCGTAACACAAACCAGGTATATTCGAAGTTTAACTGCATAAAAACATTTGCTTAAATGTCAAGAGATTTTTTTTACCTGGAAACTCTTGAAACTATTTTAAGGTTGTAAAGTTACAACGCAAACGAACCATTGTATTCTTTTCACTGTGAAAACCATTCAATTAGAGATAAATTTCGATCTTTTGTCAGCATTTTATGATACCCAGGACTCTAAAATAACAAACATGTGATTTACAAGTCAAGTAATTACTGGTCCTTTTCTAATTCCTCCTTTTTACTTTGAAAATGTGTTAAGTTTCCGTAAACCATGCCCAGATATCAGAAGGACCTAAATACAAAGGATCCTTCTCGGTCCTTAAGTCATTTGGGACTGATACCTTTTGTTCTTTCACTGGTTCACAATTGGTTCTTTGGACTAATCCCTCTTATTGGCTTCTTGAAGTAAAAAGGCTGACACAAAAGCAGTAGAATAACTCATTAATCTGTTAAGGTAGTTGCTTTATAAAGGGCCGTATCATTAGGGTGCCAAATAAAAATATAGTCATATTAATTCAAGAATATTGCCTAATTACTTCATAGGATTAGTTGATTTTGCATGTTTTTTATATAGATATAAATATTCCTAATAATTGCGTACTAAAATGAAAACGGACAGTTTGAGACATTTGTTGACATTTTAATTTTGATTATATGATTCATATAAGTAATTTATCAAACATGTAAACTATTGTAGTTGACTTTTCTTTAAATGTGCAGATTTGCCTTAAAGTACTAAGACTAAATGAACTGAAGTTTTACTAAACCAATCAAATTCTCTTTAATTCCATTCTGCTGTAATTAATTACATTTATCTCAATAATTTCTGAACAGTGTGAAAAGCTATTATTTTTATGCTTAGTAATATTTTTTCTTATAGAAATAAAAACGTATTGCCAATGTATTATGACTATAATGTGCCCTTGTCCGTGTACCCATATATATCATTAAATATTATATATTTGGATACCTTATTCAGCTGAATTACATATTTGGAACATATAACAAACATTTGGAAATAAATTCATATATAGTCATAACATGTACTACATTGCCAACAAACGTTTCTTTTTCTTTCAGCATTATTTACTTCCCTTATTGATTTCCTCCTACTAGCCAAAATTGCCATTATCATAAATCAAACAGAAAACTCCAAATAAACAATGCCCTGTTTTTAATCTCTATTCAAGCTTGACTCAATAAATTAAAGTATCTTTATTGAAGCACCTCTAAAACCAAAGCATTGGGCCGTAAAATTGTTTCAGATGTCTCAAGTTTCTTTATTGACCTTAGAATCATATATTAAGATTTCATCAAGACATACTAAAACAAAAGTTATAAAGTTATTTTAAACTACAATAACTTTGGTTTTACGGCCCATTAGTTACAGTTTTCGCCACGAAATTGGCGCTGTCGGGTGATTGCTTAATCTATGAACCTTTTTTTCCAGTGCTCAAAGAATCCCAAGATGTTAACACCTTGAGTCGAGGAATCGTGTCGCGGTCGCGTTGAATTTGGAAATCGCGCTATTGCGGTGGTGTCTGCCGATCGGGGCCCACGGAAAATTTGAACGATCCTACGGTTGGCAGGACGCGAGCCGCATTTAGGAGCCTACACTCGGCGTCACGTTTCTGACATGTTTTGTTGGTGTGAACTACTGGAAGCTTTCCAAATTCTGCAACACAAACGGTCGACATTAAAATGAGTCGTTCGACGGTGAAATTGCTTCAGTAAAAGCCGCGACCCGAGTTATCGACCGAGCGCATGGCGCTTTTCCCTTTTGCTCGGCTTTGACGCGGAGGTGCGAGCGCGTGTTTATATTTACGTACGCTGATCAAGTTTTGCCATTTGCCAGATCGGCCGCGTGGATTCCCCGCTCACGCATGACTTGCAGGAAAACCGAAGGATGCGAGTTACGGGCAATTAGAAGTTTCTCGCAGACTTGGGATTAGCGTCCAAGTAAAAGTCGGCTGTATGCTAATGCTGCGAGACATTGATTCGACGTGACTTTGCTGCTTAGAGAGCAATTTGAAGGTCCGAGGTGGAAATTGCCTTTTTTTGGTTGTTTGGCTTTTTTGGGGTCAAAGAGCGGATGTTTATGGTTTGAAGTTAAGAAATTGGTTTTTGTTTATGTATTAGAATTTGGAAAATGTAAAAATGGAGGTATGAAGAAATCTTTTATTTGAAAGCTAGTTTGACTTGCAAATGTCTGCAGACGTATTACAAAAAATTGAACTAGGAAAACTCTACTTTTTAATCAAATAGAGTGGGTTAGAATAATAAAATTATGGGTGTGTTCAGTATTTTAAAAAATTCATGTAGTTTGTTGTCGAAAAGTTAAGTAAAGTCAGAGAAGTTTAATAATAATAATGTATTTCTGTTTTCAGAAAAGCAAATTTCATTAAAAATACTTATTATGAAATGTTTAATTCAATACATTTCATAATAAATATTTTTAAGTATAATATTTGTTTATATTTTACAAATACATGAATTATCCTTAATTTTCTCATGTTAGAAGATACTTGAATAATTAAATCAATAATTTTGATTTATTTATTTTCATCTATTTATTTCGTAACAGTCCTAAAATAAATCACGAGAACAAAATTTAAAACATATTTACTTGAAAACTGGGTTAAACTTGAATTCTCTTTGAAAACAGTAAATAACTTAAAGAAGTTATCACTTCTTGGGACTCTTTAAACTAAGTTGTACCAACTTTACTATAATGGGTCATATAAAATGTGTGGAATAAACATTTTTTGCAGTGCGCTAAACAGGGTATCAGACAAGTCTGATTTTCTCAAGCATTAAGTTTGGATAATTATATACGAGGTGGCTCGGAGTCAATTAAAATAAATTTATAGAGCAAGACAGAGCATTGAAAAGGAAATCAGATTCCGAACATCAATGACGGCAAACTTTGTACAATGAGCGTAATGGTTTGCCATTCATCGGGAACGACTGCTAAATGAAAATGTGCTTTTCATTACCTCCCCTCCCTGCCATTCTTTGCATTTAAACGCTCGACACCTCGAACGTTTTGCTGGTTCCGCAAATCACTTGCAGTTGGTAATCGCGATTTTCTCTTTTTCACCTGCACATATTCAGGCACCGGAATTCGCCGGAAAACGATTTATTGCAGTTTAGAAATGCCTCCGAATTATGCCTTATGCCGATAATTAGTTCGACCAAAAGTCATTACAGTAAACGTTAATCAGGAACAAAAGAAAAAGAAAAGTTACAGTTAGTTCGCACAGCTAATTTTTCTCATTAGGGCGATGTTTGTGGAAAAATTATTCAACGAAATTGTTCAATGTTTATTTTTATCCCCACTCGTTTCGGTTTCAATTTCCAATAAATATTTACAGCGACGCAATCGGACTTTCTTCATTCGATTCTTGGGATACGAAATTGGAAAAGTAAGTTTGTTTGGGAAATAAGTGAGGTTTGTTGGTGTTGGTTAAAAGGCAGAAGTTGGTTAAATATGGAGAAAAGTGATGTATGAGATTTGTGGGATTATTTCGGTAAATGATTGTGTACTTATTTCACATTGAAAAATGAAATCTTTTGTATGAAGTAGAGTCAAACATTGTTTAAGTGACTGATTTCATAGAAGTGAAAATCATCCAGTAATGCAACATTAATGTGAGCATTTGATTAATTGTATGGAACTTGATTATTGTATAATAAATCAGTTAACCGGAGATAACGATGTTGAGGATGTTCTAACTCAATTTAGCTGTGAAGTCTTCATGACTTAAAATGAAAATAATTTCATGAACAATTAAATTAATGTTTTTTATGATGATACAATGTACCAAAAAATGTACCAAAATTTCTTGATTTCTGAAACTTCTTTTTTTATGTTTTAATCAAAATATTATTTTTGTCGGTTTAATTTATATTTACTCGACCTTCCAGGCTGAAATTAAACTCCTAAAAGTGCAGTCTGCAAGAGCTAATAAAATTACCTGGATACTGCATTTGAAAGATGCTGTATCCAGAAAATATCCACCGACTTTAACGTCAGTTTGATACAATATGAGGTAGGAATGTGTTAGTGTTAAAAAAGAGTATTAGATTTTGATAATTTTTTAATTTACACTTTATGATTGATTGTATTTTAATCTTTATGCTGAATAAAGATGTGTAATGTAATAAAGTTGATACTTAAATTTTGTTTATGTAACAAAAAGATTGATATATTATTTACTTATTTAATTTTAAAGTTATTTTATGCAACACAATGCAATGTTTTGAAATACCTATAATAAAATAATGTTAGTTTTTTAGTATGATGATTCAAAAGAAGTTATAATTTTGTCTCAAGATCTGAGTTACAGTTGAAACCGAATTCTTCAAAATGCTAATTTTGAAAAATATATCAAGAAGTGTACATAAGGTTTGTCAAATAAACTTTTGACTTGTCACAGATTTCTTGATATATTTTTAAATATATTCTGAGTAAAGTCGGAAGAGGCTGTTTGTTTGTTCACTAACTGCTTAAATAATATGAAGTGTTAAAAT
>JABFPB010004295.1:0-15167 GCA_022817645.1 Ceratoteleas bidentatus | reverse complement strand
ATGAACTATTTGAACTTCTGAACTGTTCGAACAGTTCGAACAGTTCGAACTTTTGAACTGTTCGAACATGTTCGAACAGTTCGAACTTGTTCATTCGCAAGCCTAAATAACAGTATATGCCTTATTTATTATTTATACCAGAATTTCTTCAAATTCATTCAAATTAAATGATTTGATTGCTGTTTGAAAATGTTTGTTTTTAGCTGTGTATTTTATATAAGTTGCCTTAAGAAGTTATATAAACACATCAACGAATTTAATTAGAGAAACTAATTGATTATAAAATCGATTTCAGTTTAAAAGACTAATGAAATTAAGTTAGAAGTAAGACTTTTCTATTTATAAACTTGGTATTTTCAGAAGCTAAATAAACCGATCATTGTATCAGGCTTTTTTGCAATAAGGGAACAATATCAAAATTTGGTAGATTTAGACCATGGTTTACAGGATTTTCTTTCATGTTATACAAACTTTGTTTCCTTATTTGAACAAATGTAAAAATAAAAAAAAATTCTAAAGTTCCTGATGTAACCATGTTGACAATTACTAAAGATAGGAAATATCTTGTAGAGGAGAGTAAACAAATATTGAACTTTACTCATTTTAAAGAACAATCATACTTGCTGTAAACTAACTAAATTTAGAACGACAACATAGTACGATATATGAGAAACACTATGCTTGAATTTAGTAATGTAAAATGAAAATTACATTCAGAATCCTGGTATAAAGTGCAAAATTAAAATTTTGTAACAAAACATTTGTCTTCATCGATTTACAACTTTTTAATCCACTGTGACACTTCACTGTTATTTAAAAAAATGATTTGGATTTTCTACTAATTAGGTAAAATTACTTATTATTATATTTCACTTTTTTTAAATATTCTTCACTACAATGGAAACGTTTTTTTTTATTTTCAATTTTTAGTGTGAGAAATTAATTGTTAAACATTCCCTGTTTTCTTAGTTTATGTACTAAAGTAAACATGATGGTTTCTATCTTAAAATAATGTTTCCTTTTTTCCAGGCCTCGTTTTTAAATAAAAAATTGAACATAAATGGCAAACGTGTTAACTTGGCTATTTGGGATACAGCTGGCCAGGAAAAATTTCACGCACTAGGACCTATTTATTACCGTATGTCAAATGGAGCCATTTTAGTTTACGATGTCACCGATGAAGACACATTTCAAAAAGTGAGCAATTTATTTATTAATTTATTATACATATTCAGCCATATTTACAATTTAATTAATTTAATGTAATTTAATGTATTTCTCTTTTAATTCTACCAATTTTAGGTGAAGAGTTGGGTGAAGGAACTGAAAAAAATGTTGGGCAGTGATATTTGTTTGATAATAGCAGGAAACAAAGTCGACCTGGAGAAAGATCGCAATGTCACAGTTGAGGAAGCAGAAGAGTAAGTTTCAGTTACATAATGATTTTCCACAAAACCTGAGAAAACCGGTTAATTACTTTTTAGAGTAATCCAACTCATTTTCTAATTTGTTCATTGAAACTTTTTTATGTTATATCAGTAATACAGTATTAAGTTTTTTACAAAAGAGAAAGCATCTAAAATAGGGTTTACTCTATAACAGTTATTTTGGACGAAATGTGAAAATACCTTACACTATTTCCTTTCTACACTTTTTAAACTATTTTTTACCATTACTTTAATTCTTTACATAAAATATGTTAAGAATTTATAATTCATTTTTCTAGTCTAAAGAAAATTATGATATCTAACAGCTCAGAAAACTGGGAATTTGCCAAAGATTTTTTGAATTTTGATTTCTCGAGAATGTATAAAAATAAAAATAAATAAAATTTTCCAATAAAAATCTTAATTTTTCAGGTACGCCAGACAAGTCGGAGCAGTTCACTTCCACACATCAGCCAAACAGAACAAGAACATTGAAGAAATGTTCCTGGACCTGACAACCAGGATGATGACCCACGCGGACGAAGTCGAACAAAAATCCTCCCTATCACGAAACAACAATCCCCGACGAAACGTCGTCGTCGTCGAGGACGAACTCGAACCAGACAATACCCACAAAAGCTCCTGTTGCGGCTCCTCCGCGTCACACAACTCCTAACTTTCTCCCCTTTTCCCCCTCCTCCAACATGTACATAAACCACGATCAAAGAACTATATATATACTATTCGTGTAAATCATAGTCAATGAAAAAATGACGAGTGGACAGGATTCGCCCCGACGACCCGACTTTCGTTCGATTGGTGTTGTCACAATGTATTTACGAGCGAGACAGATTCATAATGGCCTCAGAAATGTTTCTCATTCGGTAACATTCGACTGATTCGTACGAAGGACGAACAATTATGCTCTTTTTGATACCTTTTCAACCGACGCATTGCCCGAACTGAAACGCGTTAATTTTTCAGATTTCTGAAATGCATTTTAACGCACTCATTGGACTTTTCGAATGACTAACTTCTGTACAGACATTTTGCACTGATAAATAAGGTCTAGTGAATTGCTTTTAATATAATTTGTATAAAGGAACCAATGTTATAACGTTTTTGTGCATTTTAACTCACAAAACACAAAACATGTATGTTAACGTTGCAATGAAAAATCGTAAAAACCCGAAACTGCGATTTTCCATTGCGACATTAAAAGCCTCTGAGAGGAAATTATTTTCCTACCATTACTTTCACGTACGTTTGTCGCTGATTTGTATATAATACTGTAACGATTTTTATGTACAGAGTAACATTACTTAGCTTTGCGTAAACGCTTCGTCAGTTTTTGCTGTGAGTAATGCAGGACATTTTATGTCATTGATATGTAAAACTGTATAGAAATATATTTACCAATGTTCTTATAAATGGTTTTATTGGAATCAACAAGCCTGGTTAAAATGGTCAATAATTTATTTATTGTTATTCATCACAAAAGTATAAATCATATTTAATCGTTGTTTTAGTAGCTATGTATGATCGATTAATTATTATCCACACACGAAAATTGGTAGTTGTGGTTAAAAACTGGATTTGTGATTATCCCGATAATCGACGTTTGTAATTGAAAAAACAGGTTGATTGTCTCCTTTTCCAAATCATTACTGACATTCCAAACCTTTTCTCGTACATAAAATTAGGTGTAAGTAAACGATTAAAATTGTCAGTAAACCGAGATACAAAGATAATAATTAGACACGATCATAAATAGAACATGCCTTACAACCACAGAAATAGCAATTACAAATTACAGACGTTTCCATAAATTATTCCCGTCACAAATATCAATTACAAAATGACACTGTTGCAATCAAAGTTGTGTACTCGCGCATTTCTCGATTAACGAACATAAAAAGTATAGTCGTGCGGTGTGCATTAATAAATATCATCAAACTGCCACCTTTCGCTTTCCATTTCTGCCCACATTTCCTTATTTAACAACACTTCCGATAATCTCAATAAAATGCTTTTGGCTTTCAACCTCCTTTGACTAGATTGTGACAAATTGCGAAAATTCAGACAATGATTGTTTGCGAGCGAAAATGCGATCACACCTCACGACTATACCGATAAATTTCAACAGCGATTGTTATGACACAATTAATAACATCCATTGTGAGAATTACGTAAACAATGCGTGTGCCGTTCAATCACTTTAATATTATAATTTGTACTATTCAAAGGATTTTTTAAACGCGAAGGGGTTTTTGGTAGCTGTCCGAATTTCAAACAAGTATTGACTAACTCGAAACTCGATGCTCGCGAAATTATGCGCCGATGAATTTATTGAACTGACATTGGAATTCCAATTAAGAGTCGTTATAAATTTCGCTCCATAAATTTCGAACTTTCCATTTCGAACGTTCATCAAATTCTTACAGGTAGAAATATAATAAAATTGTTCTGTTTCTCTCACACTAAAAGGTACCCAATCAAAAATACCCCTTAAAATCGTATTTTAATGGCTCAAATCGTAATATTTTATATATTTATGGAGCAAAACTCGAACGCTCCACGACCTTATGGAACACAATAAACTCATCCCGAATAATAAGCCGCACCTGATGCCCAAACAACTTATGCTCTCATCAAATTCACACACTCCTCAGTTTTCGCCGCCGCTTAAAAATCGGTCCCCAAATACATCTTAACAGTCTATCAATGATTCTGATCCAATTGTTATCCCATATCTGTGTGTGAGTCGGTTTGCTCATATTTTATACACATCCGTGTTGTCTAATATGTACACGATCGTTATGTTACAGCGTAATCTAACAGCCATGAAAATCATACGCGCACTAACGTTCCTATGAATCAGTCTTGACGCGCTTTCAACCAACCCGAACTGTGGAATGTCTCGTTAAAGTAGTCACAGATAAGAAAAGAAACGAAGATACTGGTGTCGCCTTTCACTGCCACCCTTACGAACGACTAAATTAATTTAAAACTCCACCTAATAAACGTACTATTTATATTAATCGTACTAATGTTTCATATATCTTTGGTATACAGTCGCAACTTTCCTTCGCACCCGTCCCATGCAAATACTAAAACATGTACAATCGAAATTGAACGTCGATCGACACTTGTGCCGATATCACGATATTGTGCATTGATCCGCTAGGTAAAACCGTTCTAAATGCGATAATTCGTTCGTGATTGGTACTGATAATCGAGACCACTTGGAGTTAGCCGACGTCCGAATTTCAAGTTTGGAATGAACAAGAAAATTGGTTGTGTGGGTCTGTTGAAGGACTGACGTTTAGGCCATTGACTGTAAGGACAGGCTCCACCGGCACTTAAATGATGAAGATCTTGTCCTGGTAGGTGAATACGAAGTCAACGAAGTGGTTGATGGGTCCGATGGCCGAGAGCGACATGCCCCGGGAAGGTGGAGCCCGGACGAGGTTGGGTCCGAAGACGACTGCGAGGTTACTCGAAGTCATTTTGTTTAAATCGCACCTGTCCATCACCTGCAAGTTTGTTTAGTGGATTTAAGCCTTGTTTTTGAAAAACGATTTAGATATCCCTATTTTGGGTTGTGAAATCCTCGTTTCTGATTTCTTTGGGTTTATTGTGATAATAAAATTAAATGTGAACAGTTTTAAAAATTGGATCTGTGGGGTTTTGGATTCCTCAGATCTATGAGGATTTTTGGATTGTTGAGGCCAGATTAAAAAAGAAATGGAGGAAGAAGTGAAATCACGATTCAGTTGATATATTATATATTTTTTCTTTTTTTTTAGAAAGTTAAACACCGAGACTTGAACCAACGCCCCCTCGGTTAGGAGTCGAATATGTTACCTCTTGACCAGAGAGGCAAAGTTGTTGTTAATATGACTTTTGTCTCACTTAAGTTGCATGAGAGACTATAGAAAAAACTTAAGTGAGACAAAAGTCATATAGACGACAACGTTGCCTCTCTGTCCAAGTGGTGACCTATTCGGCTCCAAACTGAGAGGGCAAAGGTTCAAGTCTCAGTGTTTGACTTTCTAAAAAAAGAAAAAAATGTTATATATCGATTGAAAGGTGGTTTCACTTCTTCTTTCTCTATTTTCTTTTTGAAATTGGTCTCAAAAACGCAAAATTCCCTATATTTTTTGGGGAATCGAAATTTAAAAATGTTCTCACATAATTTAGCATCATAATAAATGTAAAGAAATCATGAGAAATCGTAAAAAATTATATATGATCTTTAATAAAGTTTCATATAACTTTATAATAAACCAGTCAAGAAATGACTGATTTATTATAAAATTGATTTAACGTTATGAGAAATTATAATGTTGAATCATAAGATTGTACCCATTTCTTCGATACATTTTGTAAATCGAAATGATTCTATTGGATTCGTCGCAGTAGAAATGCGTAAAAAGATTAATTATGTGCTATTTTTATAAGTTTCTATAAGACAATTACGAGGAAATAGCCGCCAAGATACAGATACGTTTTTGTTTACCCGTTTTTGACTGTCATTTTTAATAGATAACATTCAGTGGGCATATTTGCACAGCATTTTTAAAATTTAAATATACTTTAAAATTTTAAAATCTCTGATGAAATTTACATTTTGAATGTTATAATAAATGTAAGAAAATGTGCAATTTTGTGTTAAAATATTTCCGGTTCAGTTGTGGGAACTGAATTCTGAGACGCCATCTGTAGGTTTTATTACAGAGAAAGATGCCATATGAATGGTATTTACTTAGTATAATACTTGGTAAATGTACTTAATTCTAGTCACAAAATTATTAAATGTTTTTAGTTCTTTATTAAATGAATTTAATTCCATTTACATCGAAATGTATATTTACATTTCAATCTGGAATTTTTTTCCTTCAAAAGGAAACTATATCAATTAAAACCAACAGAAACAATTTTATTGAACAGAAAATGTATTCATTAATTAAACTAATTTGAGTTTAAAAAATTCCAAGCAAAAGGATTTAAGTTGACGAAAAAAGGAAGAATTTTTTTGTAAAATCCACCCACAGGATTTATGTATCGAATTCTACAATTTTAAACATTTTCAGTTATTCCTAATCAATATTATAAAAGTGAAATTTCTTATTAAATATACAATTATGATGATTTTATTTGTAAAAAAATAATTAAGTCTTCACTTTTTCACCTTATTTTGACGAAATTCGCGTTTCTTAATAGTTTAAAAAAATATTACATACCCTCGACAGAAATTGTACAATATATTTTAACAAGTGATAGTTATCTTCGGGGAGTTTTTCCAGAATTAATATTTTTACTCGCCGTGGTCGTTCATCTTTTGGTAAAGCTGAAACATTTCATTCAAAAAACTTCAGAATTAAGAAAACCAACTTTCAAATAATCTTTCACATTAATCTCTTCTCTGAACGACAATTCCTCTTGTCCAAAATGTTTACCTTGAAATTGCGTTATTTCATCATAAAGATCATAAGTCATAAGGGGTTCGTCCAACTCTCGCAAAAATGTCTTTAACAAAACAGCGGCGATGTGAGCATCTCCCTGAAAATCGACCTGCAATCCCTGGTTGCACCGCGTTTGCAATTCTTTTATCACAGCGACATTTGCTGATCTTCTGAATATTCCTTCTGTTTCTAATGCTGAAACATTTCACCGATGATCAGTACTCCAAAAAATTATTTTCTGTTTATAGTTATGAAATCATACTTTTACTATTGATTATTCATAAAAAGTTAATATTGGTAGACAATTTACCATCAGGGGTGTCCAAATATTCAACACACTGTCGCACAATTGGAGGAATGGGATCGCCATCATTATTTTCTTTAATAAATTGGAGACTCGCTCCAAATTGAGTTGTACTAACTGGGGTCGCCACTGCACTAGGTGGTGGACTTGTAGGCAGATTCTTCTTGTGTTTAATCATTATCTGCTCGTCGTGACTGGAAATGATATTTAGAAATAAATATTCTTATTGTATGAATTGTGCTAATAACCTAGTAAAAAGGAAAATATATTGATAATATATTAAAAAAATATATTTGCAATATATTTGCATATATTTTCATTATATTCTTAATGTATTGACGTTTTACATATATTGTCAGTATATAACAAATTTAGTGAATATTGGAAATATAATGCCAATATAAGATTCTTTTTACTAGGATATGTGTAATTAAAAATGTACAAAAACTTACTCTAAAACTTGTTGAGGAATTATCAGTTGATCAAGATTAACATACTGCGCGAGTTCTTCTAGATAATTGACATACATCATTTTTCGACCAAACTTAGCACTGAAATCGAAAAATTCACATTAAATCTTTTAAATTCAAAATCTTTTAAATTCATATTAAAATGTTTATTTTTCACTTCTTTTCTCAACTGTGATAAATGATAAATTACCCAAAAAAACTAATTTTGAAAAATTAGAAAACTAATATGTTGATGATACATTTTACTTTGATTAGTAATTTATTTAATGCGTCTATAATTTGAAAGCAAATTACCTTATTGCTGGTTTGAACAGCTGCCAAACTATTTTGATAAAATTCGTTGGATGCACTAGGTACAAGGCTTTTAAATTCTTCTTGTACTTTCTATCGAAGGCTTTGTAAGCTTGCCACAACCATGACAGAGGTGGTTTGTTTTTGGACGTAAGACCACAATGAAAGTAAATCAAACTATAGTCCTGTTCGACAAACGTGTCCAATGTGTGTGTGAGGTATCTGTGACAAAATTAAAAAATTTAACTTTTCCCATATTATTTCAGTTATAAATCTTATTATAAGATGCATATACTTTGAAATTAAATAATGACATAAGATATTTATTTATAGTAATTTATTATCATATTATAATAATGATGGTATAATATTTGGAATATAATTCTAATCTCACAAATTATTTGAATCTAATAGATTCTAACAGAGATAAATATATTTTTGGTACAAAAATTTGCGTAATAAAATTCGGTAGTCACTGTGTCATTATGATTTCATTAATAAAATTGATATCAGATCATAATGAGTTCTGTAACAATTTTATTATGTTGTATTGATATCTACTTTAATTGGGTTGTTAGATTCTAAATTTCAGTTCGATGACTTGTTAAATTTTAAATGAAATCTTCACAATTAAATACATGAAAAAGCATATTGTGAAGAGATGGATATCGTTTTATTGAGGTGTTGCTGTCAAAAGTCAATCGTGACTTTAGATTCGATTCGTGTAACCCTAAAGCGATACCGATTAATAATTTCGACATGAAATAGCTGACTACGCTGCGGTTATACTCGTTCTCCTATAGATGTACAATTATGAAGTTTGTAAATATAAATGAATAATATAATATCTTCCTAGTTAACAATTGCATTTAAACAAATTAATAAATGGAATGGAATTGAATTGCAACTTTGTGAATGTCAATTAATTTAAAAAGTCACAATGTGTTTTTTATGCAAAACCATGTTTTTAAATAAAATAACATTATTTCATTTTTTTAATCCTGAAAAAAAATCAGTACATAAACAAACAATTTAAATAAAATAAAAAACGATTTTTTCCATCGATTTCGGAATTTTTATTCAATAAAGAGATCTTTACCTTTTTACCCAGTTACATTAATATATACCTATATATAATTTTACATACAGATTAAATACAGGTAACTCGAATAAAAAAAATGGTTAAAGTTGTTTAATAAAATAATTAAACATTTGTAATTGTGCAAATTAAACAAAATTATTCTAATGAAAATGAAAATCAAAGTCGATGCATTCTTTGCACTTTACTACTTTTAAGGACCAAACCTTAGTAGTTTAGCATGATTGAAGGCTTCCTTGCCGATGGCTGGTAATTTGCATGCAGACACGACAATTACTTTACGGCCAGCACTGTCGTCTCCCACGACTTCCACGATACCAAGTCGAGCGATGTCTGAATAGTCTTCTTCGTCGGCGAGCTCTTCGTCGAGAACAGCAAGATCCGCCGCTGTTTGTTCAACAGCAAAATAAATCTTAGTTTTTTTAGATTGCCTTTTTATAGTACGCATTTAACATTTTTATTACGTTTTCGTAATAAAAAAATATATGAGAACATTTATGAGAACCCATCCCTGCAAAAAATCTTTAATAGAAATGAAAAGAAAAGAATGGGACTTTTAGCCAAATTCCACATTGAGTTAAAAAATAACTATAATGCGTCATAAGGTGTGGGTTCAAATCTCATCTAAGACAGAGATGAAAACAATCGAAAAAAAAATAATGAATTCTTCCAGCTATTAAAATCATTTTCCAAAGTCTTAAAAATGAGGTTTATATTTATATTCTTAAAATAATGCATTTTTAGAATTTCGTAACGACAAATTTTTCTTGGTTCCTTAACAATTTTCTGTAACATTAATTGTTATTAAAAAACCAAAAACAAACTATTTGTCAACATGTACTATTTTAAAAAAACTTAAAAATACAATAATTTGTACTTAAACTGCTTTTGTGATAGATTTCGTTTTACCTTGTGTTGTAGCAACATGTTTTGCCACGTGTTTTAGCATTTATCTAAACAATTATTCATTATGTATCAACTTTGCACTTTGGAAGTTACTACTGAGGTATTTTTTATATATAATTATTTATTAATTTGATATATAATGGAGTTTACTATTTTACCAAATATCTGATATTTTATTTCTCAGATTTCAACTAGTACAGTTTTATGAAAAAAATAATTTTTTTTTCATGCATCGTAAAAGGTATAATGTGTCAGACAATCCTTACAGAAATATAGGGATTGTGTGAAAAAGTTTGAGTTATAATGTTTATTAAAAAAATTACACACCAGATTGAATGATTGGGGCATCTACCAGGGCTTCCTCGAAGTTTTCCTCGATAGTGCCATCGCTCACAGGACTTTCTAAATAATCTATCCCTGTCACAACACTGCCCACGTTCAAATCCAGTTTCTCTTCCAATAATTGGACAGCTGAGATGATCAAAAGTAGGAATTAGAAGCAGTCTTTGAACATTAAAAAAAGGATCTAACGATATTGGAGTATCCTTTCAGATCACTTCGCAAATGTTGTTATAAATGGGAAGGACACAAATGATCAAGTATAGGCAAAGTGCACATTTGGAACATAGAGTCAAAATCACTATATTTTGATGTTGCTAATAGCATGCTTTTAAGGGTGAAATATGTTTTCATTTTAATTTTTGTATATAACTAAGAATCACGTATACAAATTAATCTTCAAAGATTTATTTATAAATGTATATAAATTCATAAAATGTTTTTATTTAAAAGTTGTTGATAGTTTTATTGGGAAGATATTTGAAAAGGTCTGAAAAATACTTTAAAAATCATTGAAAAATCAGAGCACTTATGAAAATTATCTTTATCTTTATCTGTGAAAGATTTTTGAATTTCTTCAAAGTGGAAATAGCTTTGAAAAACTCGTAAAAATGGGATTATAAGAAATTCAGAAATTATCAAAATGTTTTTTTCTATTTGTTTTTAATTTATATATCTGCATTCATTAGATTGCCTGTATAACCAGATGTGCAATTTGTCTACTGGACAATTTTGTAGAAAAATACATTTTTCAGATGAAAAAATTCTCTACTTTGAATCACATTTCAATAAATATTCATAATTCATGATATTCAACAATAATATTCTTCAAAATTTAAACAAATTTGACCATTCAAAATAAATATATTCTAATTGTCTGGCAATAGATAAATAAAATTGTTTAGCTCTAACAAGTTATATTTATGTATATTTTGTATATTTGATTGCACCACTTTGGAACAAACCAATGTTGAATCGATTAGCTCTTGCCATTTAAATAACAATTACAAAAAACTTGTTTTGAGTTATGGAATTTTTTAATTCCATAATTCCTTGTGACATGTAATTATTCCTCGTAATATACGTTGGTTATGTGTCATGGTTATAAGTAAAAAATAAGCCTTGCGTTTTTCAGCGATTCAAGGTAAAAATTCTAAGTCTAATGACCTGTAAAGTATCTTTAGATTTGGTTCTTACTGAATCATAAAATCAAATAAATGTCAACTTGAAATAAAAGAAAAAGTTTGTGCATGATTTTGTAAAAATATGAGATAGGCTTGATGAATTTTCACCAAAAGTCATTTTTTATATTTTAATCAGTTTATTGTTAAATTAGGAAATAATTAGCAAATTATCATTTGCAGGGTCCAATTCATCAATTGTATTTCATATCTTTTCTTTTTTTAACAATATTCATTGTCAATTTGATTGATTTATGATAAAATACTAAATAATTAATTAAATTAATAAATAAAAAATATTAATTCCAAATTAATTAAAATATTTGTTTAAAAAACCAACAAAAGTAACAAAAACGACACATTTCTTTATTCAAGTTGAAAAAGTTAAAAAAAACGATAATAAAAATAACACAACTTCAACCTTTTTAAACGTCAAAGTAGCTTAAAGTATTGTACAGTCGAATCCAAAATTGTCCGTAAACTACGGTTTAGCCAAACCTTTTATATAGTACATATGCTTTGAAAATAATTAAAATGTAATGATGTAAGATTTGTATTTACCATTGGCTGATGTGGCTTGCAGTTCGGTATCATCGAATTCCAGATTTGGTTCGTAATCATGGTAGTCTGACAGGCTGGGGTACGGATCTTCCACGTCATTGTTTAGGGCTGTCAAAGTGATAATAAAATATGATTAGGTCTAACTTCATCCTCAGAATAAATAAATACATAAATAAATCAGAAAATAAATTAAAATAAAAAGTGTGCGTGGTTTCCTCTAACATTAATTATTATTGCGAACAAATTTGATAATTCATTTGTGCCATTACAAATAAATAATGAAACATACTTTTAGCATTAAATATAGCATTGTTAATTAATTATAAAACATACCAAATGAATCACTCTAAAGTTATAAAATAATTTAAAAGTGATAAACTTTTTCTCAAATTTTAAATGAATACAAAAATTCTGAAATGTATAACAAAAGCAGGAAAAGTAATAAACTTTAATTTATATGAGAAAAATGAAGTGAAGATTCTGAGGGTCTAATTTGAAAAAATAAAATTATTTAAGACTGGGGAAGTGTGAGTATATATAAGTTACACTTTCGTGAATGTAATAGGTATTTTGATAGAGAGAAAAAGCGCGTAAGAAGAAAGTCCAAAATTTCTTCAAGTTAAGCAATGTTGGCACTGATTAGTATACGAATGGGTGACCGAATTATTAAAAACTCTTACTTCCAATTCCATGAAATGTCATAAGGATTATGAAGATTGTTAATTTGAAAAGTAAAATAAAAGTAACAATAAACTATACAAAAAATTACAAATAATATTAATAAAATGACTAAAATACAATAGTGATTTCAATAATAAAATATCAATAATAAGATGTAAAAATTATAAAGTTTTACAAATAATAAAAATGAAGCCTAATAAAAATATATATAATATTATTAAAAGTAAATGTATCAGAATAAATATTAAATATATTTTACATGCATATTGAAGAAAAGTAGTTTGCGACCTGTAAAAAGCTTGCTTTTTTGCAAAAAGATTTGATTCTAAAACATTTAAATTAGAATAAAAAGTTTTTAATGTATCGAACCAATTACTAAACTTTAATTTGTAAGAAAAACCAATATTTTAACTCCAATTTCTTCAAAACTTTTCGCAAAATAATTTTGTCTTTTACAACAAAACCACTTGTCCAAGAGTCAGCGACATTTTTATTCCTTACATAAGAAACCATTACACTAATTGTTGAATCATGTTATCAGCAATTCATTAATATATTTCAAACAAAAAGCAGCTTTTAATGACTTTCAAATAATAATCATCCTCAGAAATAATTATTCATTTTCATTGAATAATATTTGTGACAATATTATCCAACGACATCTTTGCTACGTAAAACTTTCAAGCGTAAAACAATGATATTTTACCCTTTGATAAGTGTAATTGTATTGCATGTACAATGACCTATGAGAAGCACCCTCTGTAGGCCTAAACATCGAATGTGTACTAAAACCCCAATCGGGGTTATTTAGCGTCTTCCTCCTATTCACTTTGCATCTTTCTCTCACTCACTTCTGCACCTTTGTCTTGTTGACATTTGTGACACTTCACATAATTATTTACCAAGTTCGGATTTATTTAATGACTATTTGCCTCTAAACTTTCTATTTGAGCTGAAACCTCCTTAAATCCACAGGGGAAAGTTTGCAATCTCTGATTTGCATTCTAACAAATTAAATTTTCTATATAAAATATTCAGGACAGGGTTAAGAAGGGTTCAATTAAGGTTTAATTCAATTTTATTTTTGGTTTCATTAATTCAATACTTTATGCATTCACATTTAATCGAGTTTGCCTGCCAGTTCTCCCACCATAATTATCAGAAAACATCAATAATACTAATGGTTCTTTCCACTCTACGTTATTACGCTGACAACCAAATCAGGTCAAATCTGACTCAACTTTTGCCTAAAACCCACTCAGTATGTCAATCTGAAGCAAACTTGGCAGCCAATGATAGTTGACAATGAAAGTCACTTATAAACTAAGAATTAAAAATGTCCATTTTTGTAATTATTCAATTTTTTCTGAAGAAATGAAATATGTAAAAAACATACATTTGCAGTACACCCATTTATATTGGCATTATATTTTCAGTATAATTCTAATCTATTAGCAATATTACAAATGTATTGATAATATACTGGAAATACTGGACATATATATAGACAATAACTTCGTTTTTTACACTTAAAATCTACAATTCCACAGCACCTTAAATACAGTTCTAAAGACAACAATTCTTAACTAAAATCCTCCAAATGTACTTTTGACTAAATTTTCCAATCTCGTCAAAATGAAAAATTCCACTGATACCTATTCCCACATCCTATCATTCTATGAGAGCACAAGGAAGTTTTCTCCTCAAACTCCTACTTAATCTCTCTCACATCCCAGACCACCCAAAAATACAAAATTTGGCTCGCACCTCACTCCCCTCCTTTTTCCCCGATTTTCAAACTATCTTTCCTCATTCCCATTCTCAACTCGATCAATCGCTCCCGTTCTCCGTCTCTATTGACAGGCGGTTCCCACAACAGCGACGAATATCATCGATCACCGTGCGAATGCCTAATTGATGAACCGCAAAAGGTCGTGCCTCGCAGTCTCATTGTTTCGATCGGCCAGCCGAAATCGCGGACCGATCGCCTTATTTAGGTATCGCGTTTGTTTGTCCCACAGAACGCTCACCTGTCAACGCTCGCGCTGGACTAGGTGTCGCTTGGTAATCGGCTTCCATTTCTCGGCGAAACCGGGCGTTGCGGCGTCGCGACGCCACTCGTCACTACTGCTCCGATAACACACCCGAAAGCGTCGTCATCGCAAGTCGGACACGGCGCTCGGCCACGCACTTTTTCTCTCTGTCTCCGCGAGCTATATCTAACGCCGCGGTGCCCTCTCTGTTCGGGTAGAGGCGTGCGTGTGCGCATGTGTGTGTGCCTTAGGTGGCTTTCACAATGGAGACAAAAGTGAACAAGTTTTAGTTGCGAATTCCTAAGAATTTGTTGGGAATTGGGAAGTGTTGCACAGTTCTAAGTGAAGTAAGAAAAGTGAGAAATGTTGAGAATTGCGAAAGAAAGAAATTGTTAGGAATTGTTAGG
>JABFPB010004294.1:0-15169 GCA_022817645.1 Ceratoteleas bidentatus | reverse complement strand
ACAGGTCGAGATCTGGCAACACCGCGTTCAGTTTGGTTATAAAATCTGACTGACAGTTAACTGATTCTTGATGCCGAAACATTAAGAAAATGTGTAATTACAAAAATGAAAAATATGGAAAATCTGAATTAATTACACAAATAATCAATGTTTTTTACTTTCGAAAAATATGTTGTGATAACTCAGAATAAAATAAACATTTAACATACAATTTTTATACAATTTAGATCAATATGATTTGATATTAATTTTTTTTAATTTTGCAGTCAAAAGGTTAAAACTGGAGATTGACGGTGCACTAGCAGACAACCTCAATGAGATGATGAAAAATGAATTCTTTAAATTGGATCCAAAAGAGCCTTGGGATTACAGGAAGTGTAATGACATCTCTGACAATGTATGGGATGATTTAAAAGTAAAAGTTAGTGTACAATTTATAGATTGACTTTTTATTAAGAACAATTTTCAATAATACTATAAAATTAAATAAATTTAACAATTTACAGGTGAAGACAGAACCACAAGAAAATGTGCATGCTGAATCTAATGAGGGTTTCAGTGCTAAATTATTGCCAAATGAAGTTCATGATGACATGGATGATGATACTCCACTTTTTCGACTAATATCTAATTTATTGACGGTGGATTGACGCCCGAAAAATTATTATTCAAGTATTATTGTTATGATTAAAGCGCAAAATAAAGTTATTTTATTTTTATTTCCTAGATATATTGTGTTTCATTACATACATTTCATAATCTAGCACTGACATTATGAAAACAAAGTTTAATTTATTTCCTATACAACAATACTAAAACCATCAAAAACCAAATTGTTCCATTCCATACTGTCATTAAAACGTCACATTTATATTTCATTTACAAATAAAAAAATTCTCTGATATAATGAAATAAATTTTAAGACCTATCTAAATATTCTATGATTTAATTTCATTAATTTAGAAAAAAAATCCCGTGATATTTACTTACGATGATACCAGTTACGTAATGATATTATGAATGTATATAAAATATAATAAAAACATCATTAAATTTTCGTCTCACTTTATACGAAACTTCAAATCTCCCGCCATTTCAATGGCGGAAGAAATGTATTATGGCGCTGTATTCTTGTTTGGATTTAGACTCGAGAATGCGCATCTTGAATGTACCAATGCCACTCGGGATTTTCCCGCTTAAAAGACTTTTCGGACAGACACTTTGTTTGTGACCATTCGCTCGCATCAACAAGTTTTACATCAGGACAGCAATTCGTCATGGAGGGCTTTGATCAACCGAATATCTTCTTCTCAGACAATTTGTCTGAAACCGGGGCAGATCAGGGTGCAGTGAATGCCTTCAAACGGAAATTCAAAGACTTCATTCGCGAGTTCCACGAAGGGAACTTCAATTATAAATACCGGTGAGATGTTGTTCTGTCCTTGTTTTGGTTTATTTTCTATTTGTTTATACCTTACTATTACTATTTTAATAAAAAAAATGCTGTTAAAATTGAACAAATTTAATAAACTTTAATAATTAGAATGGTAAAATAAAAAAACTTGTAAGTTTGAATTCAAGAAATTGGGATTTGAGGTTTACCATTTATATTTAAGATCTTTTTGTATAAATACGAAATAAATAATTTATTATTGCAGTTACAATTACTGTGGAGAATTACAGTTGGGTGAAAAGAAAAATTTATTGTTCAAATGATTATGATTGAACTATTAATTGTACTTTTTATGACAATTTTTATTTAATCCATAAAACCCTCAAAACTTTTTGGTTTTTGAAAATATCTCATTTTTATTGCATGCAAAGTAAAAACTGTTTTAAGTTATTTGCCAATCCTTTCTTTAATAAACCTTGAAATATTATGTATTGAAATATGTTTATTTGTTAATGTATTTATTTATTTTGTATATTTATCATAGGAATACGCTGAAACGCAACTACAATGGCAAACATTATTTCATTGATGTCAATTTGGAGGATCTCGCAGCTTTTGACGAGTCGCTTGCTGAGAAGATGTACAAACAGCCAACCGAGTATCTACCAATTTTTGAAGAAGCAGTGAAAGAAGTCGCCGATGAAGTGACTGCTCCGAGACCTGACGATGAAAAACATGTCGAAAATATCCAAGTTCTATTATCTTCTGACGCAAACGCAAGAAGTTTGAGAAACATAAAGGTGAAATATTAAACCAAACCCTAATTTCAGATGAAACAAAAATGTTGACAAAAAAAATTAAATTATCAATTATCGTAATAAAAAATCATTTTTCAGTCATCAGACGTGTCAAAATTAGTGAAAATCCCTGGAATCGTCGTCAGCGCTTCTGGGATCAGATCGAAGGCAAGCAAAATCGCCATCAAATGTCGCACCTGCAAAGACACGAAGATCAACATTTCGATCAAGCCTGGTTTGGAGGGATACATGTTACCAAGGAAATGTTCCTCGTAGGTTTCTCCATTTCTATGAAAAGTCTACGAAAACTGCCCATTTTTCACTCACTAATTGTTTTACTGTGAAACTACAATGGTTTCTAAGGAAATCTGCAACTTAAATTGTTAACATTTCGAAAATTACAGCACAGCTGTTGGACGACCTAAATGCCCACTGGATCCCTACTTCATCGAGCCTGACAAATGCCAATGTGTTGACTTCCAAATGCTGAAACTGCAGGAATTCCCAGACACCGTTCCCCAGGGAGAAATGCCTAGACATTCACAGCTTTATGTGGAGCGTTATTTGTGCGACAAGGTTGTTCCAGGAAACAAAGTGTGTATTCTGGGAATATACTGCATCAAAAAGGTGAACAAGCCGGGCAAAGCTGGC
Source organism: Ceratoteleas bidentatus (assembly GCA_022817645.1). Classification (NCBI taxonomy): domain Eukaryota; kingdom Metazoa; phylum Arthropoda; class Insecta; order Hymenoptera; family Scelionidae; genus Ceratoteleas; species Ceratoteleas bidentatus. Next base: position 12,328 of record JABFPB010004294.1, on the reverse strand, counting down.
AGCAAGGAGAACTCGTCAACTGGCGTTCGGATTCCCTATATAAGAGTTCTGGGATTCCAAGTCGATGGCAACGAAAAATCTTCGAGTAATTTGAACGATCACTTTCTAAATTAAGAAAAGTTTCCAGTAGAAAACAAATTCTCCTTATCAGAAATCCACAAATTCTCCTTATGGATGCCATGATTTTAATCATGAAATTTAATTCAAATGATTTTTTTTCCTTTTAATCAATTTTTCATTTTAATAGATTTTTTTTTTGTTAAATTAATTAAAATATGAACGTTATTCACAGTTATTGGACCAACTTTTACAATGGACGAAGAGGAAGAGTTTTTGGCTTTGGCGAAACAGCCGAACATTTACGACAGAATAGCCAAAAGTGTGGCGCCAAGTATCTTTGGGTCTGAAGACATGAAAAAAGCTGTGGCTTGCTTATTATTCGGCGGTTCGAGAAAGAGGTTGCCGGACGGATTGTGTCGCCGAGGTGACATCAACGTCCTTATGCTTGGTGACCCAGGAACTGCCAAATCTCAGTTACTGAAATTCGTGCAGAACGTCGCGCCGATTGGAATTTACACTTCTGGCAAAGGCAGCTCTGCTGCTGGTTTAACTGCTTCAGTCAGCCGGGATCCTGTGACGGTACTTCACTTTGAAAGTTACCCAAACAAAGCCAAAGAAATTTCAGTTTCATAAAAAATTGTAAAAAAAACATTGGTTTATAAAAATGCAACAAAAAGTTCATTAAACTGCAACGATAAATGACTATAATGTACCAAAATCAAAAACTTGAAAAATATTTGAAAACAAACTAATTATTTCTTAAAATTTCTACTTTTCTCCCATCTTTTATTTAAAGATTTTATTCTTTTATCTAGTTTTTAGATAAAAAACTTAAAACATTTTTCATCCTAAGTTAATTCGCTGATTTTTATTTCTGCAGAGAAATTTTGTAATGGAAGGTGGCGCGATGGTTCTGGCAGATGGAGGCGTGGTTTGCATCGACGAGTTCGACAAAATGCGCGAAGACGACCGTGTAGCCATTCACGAGGCGATGGAGCAGCAGACTATCTCGATCGCCAAAGCCGGCATCACGACGACACTCAACACCAGGTGTTCGATCCTCGCCGCGGCCAACTCGGTGTTCGGTCGCTGGGACGAGATCAAAGGCGACGAGAACATCGACTTCATGCCCACCATCCTCTCGCGTTTCGACATGATCTTTGTCGTCAAAGACGAACACATACAGTCCCGTGATATCACTCTGGCGAAACATGTGCTGGATTTGCACACTAACGCCGGTCAAATCACAGAAGAGAGCGCTGAGGGCGAACTTCCGTTGAACCTTTTCAAGAAGTACATTCACTTCTGCCGATCGTAAGTGAAGACGATTTTATCATTTAAAGATAAATTTAATAGAGAATTTAAGAAAAGAAGAAAAAAGGAATTAATGTTTATCTCTTTAAAAATAGGAGATGTGGACCTCGATTAGATGCAAAAGCCGCAGATCAATTGAAAAACTGTTATGTAATGATGCGAACTGGCTCCCAGGAACACGATAAGGATTCCGAAAAGCGAAATTCCATTCCCATCACTGTGCGCCAACTCGAGGCTATCGTTCGAATATCGGAAGCTCTCGCGAAAATGCAACTGAAGAGTTTTGCCGATGAAGATCACGTGAAAGAAGCCATCCGGTTGTTCCGCGTTTCCACGCTGAATGCCATTACGTCAGGTTCCATACAAGGTACACCTTCATCGTCAAAACCCTTATTTTAGTAAATAATCTAAATTTGGCAAATTATTGTTATATTATATAAACTGTAGTTATAAACTAATATACATAAATTATTTTCAGGAGCCGAAGGTTTCACGACAGAACAGGACAAGGACACTCTGATTTCCATCGAGATGAATCTGAAAAAACGATTCCCAGTAGGCACCCTGGTTTCGGAGCAAACGATCATGATAGATTTAGTAGAGAGGCACAAGAACACGGAGCAGAACGTGAGAAAAGTCATATACACAATGATCAGGCGAGGCGAGCTCCAGTACAAGAGACAGAGGAAGATGTTGTACCGACTCAAGTGAACAATGAGTACGTCTTTTATTTCGAACGTTCGATGTTTAACAAAGTAATTAAGGCGATCGTCGTTGGTGCAATGGGTCTATGAGAGTTCGTCCTTGAATGGGTAGTAAGGATGGTTCTCCACTCTGAAACAGTCCAATAATATCCTTTTAATTTATCTACAAATATCTTGAAATTCTGTTTGCAAATCTTGATCCATAGATCAAATTAGAAAGCTAGATTTGTTTGCTGAATTAAAGTAATAATTAAATTATTCTTAAAATTCTCTTCATAAAATCGCTTTCTTACTGACTTCATACTTTAGATGTGCTAATAGAAAAAATTACCCTTTGAAGAACAAAAAGTTGAAAATTCGTCCAGCTGGTCCCTGGTCGATCTCGTCCAGCTGCTTCATCTCCTCGTCGTTCAAGTTGAAGTCGAACAAATCGATATTCTGCTTGATCCTCTCAGGATTCGAGCTCTTCGGTATGACGATGTTTCCATGTTGAATCGAGTGTCGCAGTAATACTTGAGCGGCGGTTTTGTTGTGGTTCGACGCGATTTTCGTGACAGTCTCGTGGTGCAGCAGGTCCGGGAAATGTTCCAACGTATAGTTGTACTTGGTTTTGAAATGCAATTGTGCTCCAGGAGAACCTAATGGACTGTATGCCGTCAACGCGATGTTCTTGGTTTTGCAGAATTCGCGCAACTTATTTTGTTGCATTAAGGCGTGACATTCCACCTATAAAGTCAAGGAAAGAGAAATGTACTTTTGCCCAAAGTAATTAATCTCTAAATATTCATTTAGTAAAATAAACAGTAACTTGTTTTGCGAATCTTTCAAGTTATAATTATTCAAGATTTAAAAAATGATTCTGTTGATTTTTCCTCATAAACTGAAGATTAATTAATAAAATCTGGCTTTCCATCTGCCTATGGATATTCAAATCAACAGTTAAATCCGAAATTATCAATGGTTTATAAGCCGTGAATAGTCACCTGCAAATTGCTAGGTTTAATTGTCGCATTGTCCCAGACTTCCTGGATTTGTTCTTGGTTGAAGTTGCTGAGACCGATTGACCTCGCGCGACCTTTTTCCACCTGTTTTTCCATCTCCTACAAAGAAATCACAATCAGTCTTCATTCAATGTAGAGTTTCTTATTAAAATCGTCCATTCTACGCTATTAACAAATTTAATAGGATTTAATCATAACTTTTTCCAAGAAATGATGCTGAATATGTGATAGAATAAGTGACACTACTGTTATAATGTATGATATGTAAATCACCATTGCTGCTGCCATACTATAAAAAAAGTTAATTTGCTTATTTGAATAATAGTTGCAATTGACAAATGGGAATTGATTAGTTAGGATACTATTGCTTTTAATATAATCTACAATTTTAGTACAATTTTCCATTATCTAATGCGAAAAGTTATCATTTTTCCTTATAGTTCAATGGTACTTCGTCATGATCAGCACGGCAAAGTTTCTGACTCAGTCCTATTAATTCCAATGAGAATTTTAATAAGATTTAAACAAAATTGATGGATATTTTTAATGAGGAAGAATTGAAGCATCTTCAAAGGATTCCTTCGTTACATGAAACATCAATTAGATCAAATCTGGTATTCACTTGAATCTCACTTAATCTCTCATCTCACTTAATTGCCTGACATAATCTCACTTTAACTCCTAATTCAGTAATAACAAAGATTAGCTCTAACAATAAAAACAAGATACCCAGAATTGGAACTAATAAGAAGCATTTTTCACTTTTGCGAGATAAAATGGGATTTCCTGTCCCAGAACGGGAGATTAAGTGAGATTCCAATGTAGTCTGAGAAAAAAGGATGAGGAATGATTTTCAAACATTTTTTAAGTTCCTTATTTTGCTATGAAATACAATGGTACTTATGACAAATTTGTCAATCAAATTTTGGGAAATTGCAACTGATCTTTTTTTCTACAAGTATTCAAAATTTGAAGTCATTTGCATTTCTGATTTAAGACAAATTCAATTGGAAACCCATTCTTATAGGACATAGGACAATGTATACAGATATATTCAACATCTCAATGTTCTACTCCAATTTTCAAAGATACAATAGTAAAAACAAAAAAATACAAAAAATACAAAACAAGTCTAATTATCGAACTTCCCTAACAAACGAAATCATTTTTTCAGACCTTCCAGACTGCGACCGGGGTGGATTCCAAATCCAGCACGAAGTTCCCATCTTCATGAGTCGCCGGTGCGAAGTCATTGTCGTCTTTCACGAACGAAAAAGGCATGTGCACCAGATACATATCAATGTAATCCAGGCCCAGATTTTTCAACGACAGATTCAGGAATCTCTCGACATCAGCCGGCCTGTTCCCGAAATTTGGCAACTAGAATCATGCTCATTTTAACTCCCAACATCCAACTTTTAACTTTTAACTTAAATTTTAATTATGCCGTATATTTGCAAAAAAAAAAAAAAAAACTGGTTCACGACGAAAATTATTCACCTTTGTCGTGATGAACAGGTCCTCGCGTTTCCCCCCCTTGTCGAACCACTTCTTCAGACTCTTCCCAATCGACTCCTCGTTTCCATAGTTGAACGCCGTGTCGATGTGCCTGTAACCGCTGTCCAGTGCGGTGTTCACCACTGTCTCCATTTCCTCGGGTTTAGCCTGAAAAGTTCCACCGGTTTTATATTTTTATACTTTTTGCATACTTTTACCAATTTTGACATGCATGTTTTTTGAAGAAAATAAACAGAAAGATTGCTTGAAATGGGTCTTTTGAGTTTACCTTCCATGTTCCGAGACCCACAGTGGGCATGTCATATCCTGACAGCAGTCGGACGGTCCGCATTGCCGAACCGCGCTGACAGACTAACGTGAGAGTGAGACACAGCCCGAAGGCGAAAAGTGCGCTGAAAGCATGTGTTATTTTTAGATGGTGCAAGTGCAACTACGTTGCTCTTATTTACACGAGATTTTGAGGCGATTCTATAAACCAATGAGCAATTGAAATGACAAATTGAAGCATTTCAGAGAAATCTGAAAAGTTTTATGAAATGTCCAGGATATTTGTTTCTAAATGAAAAAATTGATGAGGATCAGCAGATAAGATTTACGGATTAAAGAAGCATCTTTGAAATACGATCGAAGCGCCTCTATAACCAAAGTTTTGGACCATACACTTGTTAACAATGTTACAAGTTAGGATTTTTAAGTTTGATTGAGTTATGTATTACGATTAAATTATGTATTAAGATTAAATCAAGATTAAGATTATTCTCTTAAGTTATAAAGTTAAGAGAATAAGTTTGGTTTACGACTCATTAGTTATAGTTTTCTCCACGAAAATGGTGCTGTCGTCGATTGTTACTTCATCTGTTAGAGTGAGAAATCATTTTAGTTTTCACAGAATTAGTATACACAATATGACTACTTTCCTTCGAGATAAATTCATACAGTTCTATCGAATCAAAATAAATGAAAATAATCACAAATAAAAAAGTAAACAAAGAATTTATGAGATCTAAATTATGAGAATTTTACAAGATGATTTTATTGATGATTTTACGAGATCTGAATTTTTTTCCCCTTTAAAAGGTCCTTTTTTCACTCTAAAAAAAGGGTCCCATAAATCGTTAAAAAAATTCATAAATGAAAATGACAAGAAACTAAAATGAAAATTAATTATAAAATGAAAGTGTGATGAAATGTGGAACCTTCGTGTCGGGTGCAGAAAACTCGCAACCAATTCCAAGGCAGAAAGGTGCAGGTACTTTACACTTAAACAATTTCACTGAGAATATCCCACAATTCTGCGGAGGTTCGACTGTCACTTACAATAGTGAGCTTCAAATGTTTCCTAACTCGAGCTGCGAAAATCGAGCGACCTTCGTCACGCTGGGAAACAGTTGAAGATCACGGTAAAATTCACGCAGAACGGGTACACGTTTTAAGGGTTAGTTCCTCGAGGGCTCGAGGCATGCGCGAGATTCGAATTTCGCAAACGTCCTTAAACGAACGAAAAACACGTTAAACGGTGCACTTTTCCACAACAATTGACCCAATATCAACTGACGAAATTTTTCGGAACGTTTTTCACAGAATTCGATACACCGAATTTGAATTCGCGAAACTCGCGATTTGAATTGCGCACCGTTTCGCGCCTTTTTTCGCGGGGTGAGGAAGACGTGTTTTGCCAATGAAAATCGACATTTTGTGGTTTATTTGTTTGTGATTTATGAGAATGAAAGGGTTTTAGGGGTTTTTGTGGGATTTTGGGTGAAAATTCGGGGATTTTGCATATTTGAAAAAACTGATTCGGTGACATAACCTATGAAGTTAGCGCGCAAACGCTGGGGATATGAAATGAGTTCTTTGATCGAACGTCGATCGATATTTTGAATGAGATTGTGGCGGGTTGAATTTGGAATCGGGGTTGTGAGAGAAAAATAGGTGGCGTACCTGCGAGACAACATTTTGAGTGCGGCGTTGCTCTGTTCGACTGGGCGAAGATTTTTTGAAATCTGCATTTATAAAATGGCATCTGTCGGCGTTTCTTCTCGCGGAATATCAATTGGGGGATCAGCAAGGTCAGTGAGAGGACATAGTATGCATTATATTTTTCGCAGAAATGCCGATGGCGTCACACTGGTGTGATGTTGGGTTAACGATACAGTGTGGAATTTTTTTTAGGTTTGTAATATTCGAGACGATTAGAGGAAAGCTTTTTGGAGTGTTTTCGCGCCTCTTTAAGGTAAGATAAAAATGTTTAATTATGTTTTAAAAACTTAAAAGTGTTCGGTTGAAAATTTCAAAAATCAGAATGAATCAGAATGCGGCAAGCGGAATCTGCATGTCATAAGTAGACACGACTTGTTTCAGATAGAATTCTACACGCAGCTTTCCATTTCTGCTTGCGGCAAGCCATTATTTTTTAGAGTAGAAAAAGCTCTTTAAATAGGATCGTCTTTAAACAGGGTTTCTCTGAGATAATCAGGTAAGAGTTTTTCAGAGACTGTATATCAAGTAGGACACTCATAGTTCTTTTTTGTAATATAAAAATAAATATTTATTTTTCTTACACGTGCAGGAGAAGTGCCTTCTTCTCCCAACCTTGTAAGAAAAAACATCGCACTTCACTCGTGGGAGAAGTCGGCACTGCTCCCACAAGTAAAGTAATATACTATTAATTCCCTAAAAATTCTATTTTTTGTCAGTTTATTTGAGGTCCCCTCTCCTCTTAATTACTATGATAGCTTAAAGATACTACTATGTCTATAGTGTTGTTTATTTATTATAATGAAAAGTTACATAAAAAGAAATCGCTGTTAATCATTTACAGTGTTGAAAATAAGCGAGTCAACCGGTTTTGCCGGTTGATTCGTTTTCAGACATAGAAGTCGAAAGGCTTGAATAGTTAACAAAGAAGCATATTGGCTCATCAGGAAAATGAATTGGAAATTGCTCGTTTTAATAACAAGCTATTTCTATTCAGGAAAACACTGGTAAATAGAATTGCTTATTGTTTGAATTGGAAAATATTTAGGTAGGTTTCTTTGTTAAAACTCTTATTACAATTAATAAGTTTTTGTTATATATATTTTCATGGAAAGTGTTTAAATGGTGTCTCAATTTTGCCATATGTATGCAAAATTATTAGTATTGTGAGTAATTAAAAACAATGATTCATTGGCAATTCACTTATAGATTTCCTGATAAATGTTATATTATGAAACACTTCGTCGTATTCAATCATACTTTCTTCATAAAAAATAAACAAATTAATTGACTTGTTTCATGACAGAAAAGTTGTTACTATTCTACGAACCAATTTCTCATATTTGTTCATTGTTACGGCAAATAATTGAAATCTATATCTTCTATTTAAAGCAGTAAACTTCACCATTCGTGAAATCCACAAAAATATTGTAGAGATTTCCACATTTATAATAAATATCCTTACTAATGGTTGTATGTTGTCATTATTCAACATTTTGTTTTCATAAATTTAAACAATAACTTTCAAATAAACACTATATCTACAGACTTTGCCAAAGGTTTTGATACTATCAATCATGAGATATTATCGAAAATACAAATAAATGGTATACATGTATCCCTCTTGCAATGACTTCGAAAATATAAATCGTTTGTGTCAGGAGTCCCTCAAACTCTCACTTAGGACTTTTATTATTTCTATATAGTGAAATATCGTGAAATATATATAGTGAAATATTACAATATTAAATATATTGTGATATTTCAATATCCAGGCTTAAATTTGACAAACCCATAGATTCCACTCTGAATAAATCTATGCAAACACTGGGATTCATTTGAAGAATAAGCACATAATTTGAAGATATTTTCAAATTGAAGTCTTAATTTATCCTTGATAAATAAAGACCAATCTTTAATATGCATCTCCAGTCTGGTCACCTAATTATGATATTCAGATGAGAAAACTTGAATCCGTACAGCATAATTTTCTTTCTTTTATATCAAATTACACTTACCATCTCCTAGAATTTCTCATAATTATCAGCATGTTGCAATTGTCATTAACATAAGTTCTCTGACATCGCATAGAAACTACTAAGAATTGTTATTTTTATATACACTAGTAAATGAAAAAATTGATTGCACATATTTAATTGAAAAACTGCTATGGAAAATTCCTACTCGAAACTTACGAGAACAACCGGTAACTTTTCTCATTCCAAATGCAAAAACTAATTTATGGCATTTCGCACCTTTGTGGAGAAGTCTAGCAAATAAGTTAAACTTAGATTTTAAATTTCTAACCGAGAATGATTGCAAAAATTGTTAAAATGTTTGCACTGTAGTCAGTTAAAAGGCAAAAAATCTGTAAATTGATCTATAAATATGTCTGAGTAAATAAATAAATAAATGAATAACAATTTTACGTAATAAAAATAATGTTATAATTCTTATTTCTGATTATCAAAAACCGTATAGTGAAAGGTATATTAAAAATTCTATATTCTGTCTCAGTGGATGATAATACCAATTTCAGCATTTCACTTTCGATGTCTTCAAAACTCGAAAATTACACCCTTCTCAGTAATTGAACATTAATTATCGAGCCGTTGGTAATTGCATCACGAACTTCGTGTCTCAGCGTTCATTTTTTATCGTCTATTGAATACTCCTCGAGGAGGTTATTGTCAAGTTCATAAACCACATTTCACCTTCATCATTGCATTATTTATTGCAAAGTCATTTTTACATTCTTCAATTAAACCCAGGAGTCTTTAACGTTCACGAGTTGGCTTATATCAGTTCGTCTTTTAGAGGATAATAAGGATGATTTTCCACTCTGAAATAACAACACAATTATACAAAATATACATAAAATATACATAGCATATAAATAAATTCATCGAAATAATATTTTCAATAAAAGTACAGTTGGCCTTACCCTTTATAAAACAAAAAGTTGAAAACTTATCGATTCTTTATCAATAAGTACTTTCGATTTCCTCAGGATTGGACTGCTATTAAACAAAATATTTCTTTTATATGGATCAGATTTTAGATAAAGAATCCTTGCTTAAAAACCTACTTTCCACATTCCAAATACAACTAGTTGCACTTCGTATCCTGAGAGCAATTTTACTGACTGAACTGCCAGAACTTTTTGACATTTTGAGGTCAGAGTCACACATAATACAAATGCAAAAATTCTAAATATGAGGAGTTCACATTTTATACTCGCGACACAGCATTTTGTTCTTCTTCACTGAGTCCTCGTAAACAAACTGCTAAGGATAGTTTGCGATTTATTTTATATAAACTCTAAGAAATGGAAATTTCCACTGCATCACTAAAAGAGTTTTTCTTTGATTGTAAATACATGCATTCATAATGGATCGATTTTTCTTGTTGACTAACATTGTAGATAGACTGGTATTACACTGTTTTAACTTTCATCTTTAGTGTTTTAAAATCATGACGTTCATCACTGTCACTTGCATACTTTATGCAACTTCGATCCAAAGAAGACCTCCACCAACTAGCTATCTAAACAGTTTATTTAATAGTTCTGAGTGGGAAACGAAACACTCTTTAAACAAATTGAGGGTTTCGCAAAAAAATCAATTTTATCATCCCACGGTAATACCAGCCAAATTTGGGTTTTGGTTGGAAAATCCATATTGATATGGATTCTTTTGATAAACGTTTTTTGGCAAAGTTAAAGGAACAATCTTTAGGTAAACGGATTAATCCAACAATGACTCAGTATTTCATAAAAAACTTTATTCAACGACTTTATAAATTGTACACATACGGAAACCATTATAAACAAACGAAACGACGGTATCTTCGACTTTTGATCTGTGCATGTTTCTGGAATCGTGACAATCGCGAACCGCAATTACCACCCCAAGATCCTTGTACGCGCAATTATGCTCGCAATCACAGCGGGTATCGATTCAACCACGTATCGTGGGCAAATGCTCGAAAGTCTGTTGGTGCGACGAGTTTCGCAGGTTGCTGTCGTGGTGGTTGAACGCGTGCGAGATTCCGCCGGCTTTCGGAAGTTGAGGTAGCACCATTGAACTGTAGTTCGAATTCTGTAAAAAAAGATCGAAACAATGAAAAAAGAAGTTCAATGGAAGTTAGACTCAATGGAACTGGAAATGGTTTACTTACTCGGGACTTGTCGCGCAATTTCTTCAGCCGGTCGAACTCCTCTTGCTCGGCCTCGGGCATTTTGAAGTTGAAGTTTTTGAAGTATTCGTGCTGCAAAAGTTGGTCACACGCCCACCTTTCTTCTGGGTTTTTGTCCAGACATCTCTTGAGGAAGTCAATCTGCGGAAATTATTAACTTGTTATGAAAAACTCACTGAGTTTAGATTAAATCTGTTTATTTTAATGGGTTTAGGAGATATAAATCCTATAATCTGAGTACAAGCACAACTGTTTGGAGTATTTTGAAAATTTTTCGTTTTTTTTAAATATGGAGTATTTTGAAATTTTTTAAAACGCTCTAAATACACCCGAGTTTGAACTTAAATTAAAGGAGTTCATTCCAAACAATCAAAAATCACCTTTTTAAATCATTCAAATTGGCAATTTTTGAAAAAAACTATAAACATAGCCTTGTGCGTACTCAAACTAAATGATTTTTCATAACAAACACAATTATCCGAACAATTTCCATTAAAAGTAAAATTCTTACCTGACAGGCGACATTAGGACTACTTGGCAGATGGCTCTCGAGGGGAATGAGGTTCTGGGGGGTCGGCAAGATAACTCCAGCAAAAAACTCGTTCTGTTGAAAGATAGTCATGTGCCTTGGCAAGAGGTCGCCCAGCGTTCTTCTAATCAGGTACAATTGGTCGACGTCGGATTTCCCGGGCCACAGCGCCTCCCCGCGGATGAGTTCGGCGAAAACGCAGCCTATCGCCCAAACGTCTACTGGGGTCCCATACTGGGTGTCTCCTACCTATAAAATCGATTTGGAATGTCAGTAATTATTTTTCTCTTCGCAATGAAAAATTGCCTCTTAACAAACATCCTGCTCTGAAGTTACTTTAATGTATAGAAATCAAATTTTATACTCACGAAAAAGTAAAATTACATCTACATTTCTATTCAGAGAACGTTGAAGAGTAATCTTTCACTTTTTACTACAGAGGATTCATTTCGTAAAAAAATGATAACAATCTTGACGATCAAGGTACCAATAGTTCAGGTGCTCGATACCACCGAGTCGCCACGTATTCCGTGTAGTTTTCGCCGGGACTGAGCATCCTGGCGAAGCCGAAGTCGCAGAGTTTAATGACCCCATCCGATGTGATGAGGATGTTTTCTGGCTTGACATCCCTGTGAACGCAGCCCAGTCGGTGGCAGTATGCGACTCCTTGGAGGATTTGCCAGGTGAACTGTCTCGTCACTTGGTCCGGGCAGCCTTTCAAGTACTTTTCCATCTCGTGCAACAGCGTGTTCTCGCAGTACTCGAAGACTAGATGCAACTTTCGTTTCCTCCGAAACACCTCCAATAGGTTAACCAAATTCGGGTGTTTGAGGTTCTGTTTTGAAGAGAAAATGAAGTTGTTAAAAATAAATAATCTATGATCTATGATCTACGATCCTCTGATGTGAGTTGCATGACCTTGTCGTGGTTCAGGGGCTTAGCTGAAGGATCCTCGGTAGGCTTGAGGGGATCCGGAGGCAGTTTGAATGAAGGAATCCCTATAGACGGGCTCTTCCGTGGATGAGGGA